>SRPV01000017.1:0-65932 GCA_018360135.1 Claviceps sorghi | reverse complement strand
AGATTTTTTTTAACCCTAATAATACATTTGTATTTTGTATTGTATTTGTATTGTATTTGTATTGTATTTAAAATACAATACAAATACAATACAATATAAATACAATACAATACAAATACAATACAATACAAATACAATATAATACAAATACAATACAATACAAATAAAATACAATACAAATACAATATAATACAAAAAAAATACAATACAAATACATTAAGAGGCAAAAAAATACAATACAAATTTGTATTCCAATGCTCTGGGTATAGTAAGGTTAATATATATATACTATAGCTCTCTTTTAATACTATTTATCTACTTATTTTTATTTTAGCTCCTTAGTAGAGTTAAGTTTATTAAAGTATAAAGGGGGGTAGTATTAAAGGGGTATAAAAAGGGCTAGTATAAGGCCTTAGTAAGCGCACTAATAATATCTTTACTAAAGCTAAGTTATAATTACTATATAGGCGCCTTAGATTTTCTCTATTATACTATTTACTTTAATTTACTTATAAAAGTATTACACTTAAAAGTTAAAGTAAAGGTTAATAAGTAATATAGCTACTTTAGTTTTTATTAAGGCTTAAGGTATAGCCTTATAGGCACTTATAATAACTTAAAGATAATAAAGTTACTCTTTTTTAAACTCTTTAGCTATACTTTTAGCAACCCTCCTATAGCTTATTAAGGTATAGTATATTTCTATATTATATATAATTAAGCTCTAAATAACCTATATATAAAGGATCTTTATATCTTATATAAGGCACCTTTATATTAATACTAAAACTATAGTAAGGGTAAGTTATTATTAAGCTAGTTTCTTTATAACTTTAAATTAATAAGCCCTTTATTAAAGCTTCCTATATACCTATACCTTAAGAAAGTAAGTAAACTAAATAGGCTAAATAGTAGCGTTCCTAAGTTAAACTAAGGTTATTATTAGTTAGTAATATTTAGTAAAGTAGATAAGTTTGCTTTTTTATAGGTAAAACTTTAGGCCTAACTTAGTGAACTAGTTCTAGCAGACCTCCTAAGCTCGCTTAAGTTAGGCCCAGTTGTCCTCCGCTATGCGCCCATATGCAAGGATGTTCGTGTTATCTAAGAACCCTAGGCTAATTATATTTATAGTAAACTAATATAAGGGATATTATCCTAATATCCCTTACCTTTTTAGTTTATAACTTCCTAATCTATAGTATTATTTATTATAGGCCCTTTATACCTTCCTTAGAAAATAATATAATTATACTAAAGATAGTAATTCTTTATAGTATTAATTATTATAGGCGCTTAAAAGGTATCTTAAGGCTGCTCTTTACTTATAACTATTATTACTATAAAGACCTTATAGTAATACTATTCCTTTATAATAGTAATTACTATAAATATATAAGGGGCACCTTTAAGCTGCCTCTTACCTATAATAATTATTACTATAAGGACTTTAGTAATAGATATATCTATTATCTTTTTAATATTATCTCCTAAGATTCTTAGTATAGTAATTATTACTATAAAGACCTTTTTTAGTTATTCCCTTTCCTTTTTTATAGGTAGTGCTACTATAGCCCCCTTAGCTTATATTAAGAGTAACTTTATTTTTCTATAAAGTTCCTTCTCTTTTTTATTTATCTTCTTCTTTTTCTTATTTATCTTTACCTTTTTCTTATTCTCTTTCTCTCTTAATATATTAATAACCCTATTATTATTAGTTAGTCCTATTATATAAGGCTTTATAACTATACTTTAAAAGTTTATAGAGCTATTAGGCATTACTATAGTATAAGTCTTATTATTTATAGCTAGTAACTTATAGGGACTATACTAACTACCTTTTTTACACTATACCCTTATATTAGATTATAATAGCAGCTTATAGGTTAGAAAAGTATTTAGCCTATTTCTTATATATAATATATTATAAAGTTGCTGCTTTATAAGATATTTATAGGCTTTATTAATAGCTTTATAAAGAATTATAGCCCTTTAGGTTGTTAAGAGGCTTAGGGCTAATTCTATTATTATCTATAAATATATTCTAAATACTAATAGGGTTAGCATAAGACTATTAGGTTTAGCAGAGTTATTAATAGCTTTAATAGCTATTTATAACCTTTAGTTTAGTATAAAAAGGTTACTAAACTTAGCCTTAATAATATTATATACCCTCCTTAATAGGGTGTAATAGTATTTAACTTTCCCTACACTATTATAGGCTTTAATAGGGACTTTGCTTATATTAATAGCTATTAACTATGCTAAGTAGTAGAATTCTATAAAAGTAAATGCTTTTTTAGTATTATAAATTATTTAGTATAAAGGCCTAAGATATATATTAATCTAACATTCTTTTAGGGCATTTTAAATATTATATACCTTCTGCTTCTTTAAATTAAGGAAATATATAGCTTAAAATAAGGTTATAGTATTAATAATATATAGTATAGGTTTATTATTAATTTAGAGAATATTAATAATAACTTTATAGTTAAATTTATAGTCCTCTTTTAATATAAATTTAAACCTATTAGGGGATTTACTATAAAGTTAATACTAATAGCATTTATAGGTTAGTTTTTTAATAATTCCTATAGTTACCTTTTTGCTAGCTTATTACAGCAGCTAGCTTAGTTATATAATAAAAGGGTAACTAAAATAGTAGTAAAGCTAATAGATTTCTTATTTTAAGAGGTAGAAAACCTTAGCTTTATTAGCTTATAAAGTCCACTAAGAATGTCCCTATTTATATATAATTAGGACTTTTATTAATCCTTAAATTAATATATTTTTAATATTATTAAGCTTTACTTTTATTCTATTTATATCTATAATATAGTATAGAAATAGTGTTAGTAAGCTAAGAATATAAAAATTAATAGTGCTAAAAACTATTAGCACTTAAAGAATGCTTAAGGATTTTGCTAATTCTATACTAAAGTTAATAGTGTGTTAATCTATAGCTTTAATTTTTAGGTAAGGCATTAACTTTATTAGTGCCTTTGCTTAGTTAAGACTAGCAGTTAAAATGCTTATAGTATTAATATTAAGTATAATTCCCTAAAACACCTTATTATTATATCTTTCTTTTAATATAAAGCACTAAAGGTTAGAGTTATTAGTATAGTTATAGGGGTTATCTCTTAATAAGGTATATTTAAAAGTGTTATTCTTAAGCATCTTTAAAAGTTAAAATCCTTTAGAAGTTAGGGTTTATAGTATATATATTAATAGCTTTAAAGCTAGCTTTATATTTATAATAGGGGTTATAGTAAAAAATTATATAAAGGTTAACTTTAGAGGGTTTTATTACTCTTCTCTTATAGTAAAAAAGGCATTAATAGCTTACTAAGCTAGGTAGTCTTCCTTATTATTTTCTTTTAGTTCTTTATTACTATATTCCTTTAAAATGCCTTTAAAAGCTTATAAGAAGGTATTATAGCTGCCTTTTATAAGTAGTATTTTATAGTTCTTACTCTTTTACTACTTCTCCTTTACTTTTTACTACTTATGCTTAAGGTAGTTAGTTAACTAGCAGCCTTATTTACTATAAATATAGTATTTATAGGGAAAATATAACTTTCCTTACTTTTATATAGAAAAATAGGATTTATTTGCTTAGCTATAGTAGCAGTTTATAAAGTAAGCCTTATTATAGTTATTTAAGTTATCTATTTCTATAATTTATTACTATATATTAATAGTTTTATTAACTCTTAAGTATTTTCTAAGGTTTTTTAGCACTTTTTTAAAGGTTAATATATAAATAAAAAGTGCTAATTTACACTTAGGAATGTTACTAATAGCTATAATTAGCTAATATTAAAGCTTTATATTAACTATATTTAGTAGGAAAAGGCTATAGTAGATTTTCTTAAGTTTAGTAATAAGTAGCTTAAGGCATTATAACTTAGTCTTATTAAGGTTATTAGTAATAATTTTACTAAATATAAGTCTATTCTATTTAATTTAATAAAATTACTAATTACTTTCTGTTTTAAAGTAATTCTTTATGTAAGTTATAAGCTTATAAAATAGTAGAAATCTACTTAAGAGTGTATTAAGATAGAAAGTAAGGGTATCTTTTATAAGTATTATTAGAAAAGCTTAGGGCTAAACCTCTTATAAGATATTACTCCTTATATATATATTAGTAAAGATATTAACCTTTAAGGTAATAAAGTTATATATCTTACTACTATATTTATCTTTCTTAATATATCTCTTAGTAAGGTTTTTTAAAATTTAGTAGATTTACTTATTTATAAGGTTATTAAAAGTAGGTATTTATAAGTTTTCTTATAGGTTTTATCTCTTTTATTAGTTATTAAGGTATTAACTTTGCTAGCTTTTAATAGGTTCTAGCTATTTTTTAGGTTATTTAAAATAGTATACCTAACTTTATAGTTTAAAGGGTTTTTAGAAACTTTTTTATAGTAAAGGGAAAGCTAAAGGGATTTTTTTAGCTTATAAAGTATAAAAAGGGAGCTTTTATATGTTTTATATAGCTATATAGGGTTCTTATATATTTTATAAGCTAATAAGAGGGTTTTATATACTTTACTCTTTTAAAAGAGGATTTTATATAATTTATATAAGGGAAAATAGTAAATTAGGGAATTTTTAGTTAATTTTCTTATTAATAAGCTCTTTTAACTTAAAAAGGGACTTAGTAACCTTAGCTTATATACCTCTACTAAGTTTAATTTCTTAGTCTTAAAGAATATCTCTTAAAGCTCTCTAAATTAAAGCACTAATTCTTTTAAAGTTAGGGAATTCTTAATCTTTAAAATCCTCTTAGAAATTATAGATTATCTGCCTAAGGCTTTAGTTTTTATTATAGTATAGCTAAATATAGTATATAAATATATTATTAAGTTTAATAAGAGAAGTAGTATAAAGGTTAGCTAGGTTATTCTAGGTATACTCCTAGTTAAGCAAAATTGTGTTATAAAAGCTTCTAATAATACTAAATATAGTATTAGGATATAGGTATTCTAATCTTACTATTAAGCTAAAATTAAGGTTTTCTTACTTTTATAATATCCTTTAAAAGGGGTCTTTCTCTTATAGTTATACTATAGTATTATATTTATAAACTAACTTAGTTAAGAAAAAACTTAGTTTTTACTTTAAGAGTTAGAAAGTAAGAAATTAAAGGTTTTTATTATAATAAATAATAAAAATAAAGGTCTTTTTATATAATAATTAGTAGCAGCGTTTAAGTTTATAGAAGTTATTATTATAAAAAGGGTCTTTTTCTTTTATTAATAAAAAATAGTTATATAGGCAGAACTTAACCTTAAAAGGTCTTTTAAAAAGTATAAAAATTCCTTATTTATAGTATAGTAGTAAAACCTAACCTTATAAAAGGTCTTTTAAAAGCTATCTCTTTAGATAACCTTATAAATCTATAGTTTTATAACTACTAATTAGTATTAGTCTAGCTAGTATTATATATAATAAAAAGGGGTAATAAAAAAGGGTTTAATTTAGCTTATTTATAAAGGTTTTAAGCTAGCTTAAAAGGTTAAAAAAGGTAGGAAAAGTAGTGTTATTATTAGCCTACTTTTCCCCTTAAGTGCAGCCTTATATTTATAGGGATACACCTAATAGAAGCGCTGCTCTCACTCCTATTTATCCGCCTAGGCTTTGCTAAGGTTCTCCTATAAGGGGGCAATTCCAACAATTACTATTCTACTAATATATTATAGTTTAAAGTATATAAAAAAGTTTAAGGGATTGCTTAGCGCTTAATTAATACTAAGCTAGGCACTAATTAAGCCTTTACTATTACTAAAGTAGTCTTTAAGGGCTTTAAGTAAGATATACTAAGCTATATAAAGTAGCTAACTATAGCTATAAAATAGACTAATACTCTATTAGTAATAGTAGCTATAGTAATTATAAGAGGGAACTTAGCTAAAAGTAGTAGAGAGAGGGGAGAGAGAGTAAGAAATAAAGGTAAAGTAGTTAAGGAGAGAGAGGGTTTAAAAGGGGCTACTTAGGGCTATAGTAAAACCTAAAAGCGCTTTTATAGTCGCCTTTAGGGTACCTAAAGTATCTTTAGTAATTATTTTTCTCTTTTTTTTATAACTTTTATAAATAAATAAAATAAGTAGCTATAGCCTATTCTTAGTATAGCCCCCCTTTACTACCTTTTTATATTTTTCTATAGTTAATAGTGTTTATATAATAAATATATAGGCTCCTTCCTTTCTATACCCCTTTCTTCTCTTTACTAAGCTTACTATAGGCCCCTTTCTTCTTTATATAATTAAACTTCTATTATTTCTAAAGCATAAGGGCTAAATAGTATTAATAGAGTTAGCTAATACTAAGTATTTATTAAGTAAGGTATCTTATTAATTTAAGTAAGTTAAGAGCTATATAAATATCCCTTTAGTTTTATATTAGTTTTATATTAGCGCTTATAAATTATAAATAGTTATATTTTAAGTACTATATAATTAGGTATTAATAGTCTTTCTCTTTACTTTAGTAGTAGTATATTAGTAATTTTACCTTAGAAATATAGTAATTATAAAGAAAGTAATTAAGGCTAATCTTTTCTATATATATTTAAATAAAGGCTACTAATTTAAACTTAGTAAAGTAGTAGTAAAAGTAGATAACTTTTGCTTTAAAGTAAAAGTTAAGATTTTATTTAGTTATATATTAGTTTTAGTATAAATTATAAGTAAAGGCCTTAGTTTTATTCTTATACTACCTATTTTTCTATTTTGTTTTTAGTTCTTAACTTAAGCTAAAAGCTTTAGAATTAAAAAAGGGGTAGTTTAGAAATAGTTTATAGTTTATAACCTATATTTACCTTTAATAGGTTACCTAATAGTAGAGGTATATTATAATTATAGTATATATAGTGTAAATTCTTATTACTATACTATTTAACTTAATATATTTATAGTATTATTAAACTTAGTAGTTAAGGTAAAGGTTAAAAGGTAGTACTATTATTTTAGTTTTAAGTAGGGTTTATAGCGTTGCCTTATAAGCGCTTAATATTACCTATAAGCACTTAGTTTATTTTATAATAAATACTTTTATAATTCCTTTAGCAAAAAGAAACTTTTCGCGAATTCGCCCGCACTATGACAGCGCTGCAGAATCGACTCTAAACCGCTTAAAAAGTTAATAAAACGTTTTATTAAGCCTATTTACCCCCCTCTCTAATACTATATTAGTCCTAGAGCGTAGGCATAATAGGTAGTATAATACTAATAAATATTAACACTAGGAATTATAGCCTTTTATAAAGTTGCTACTACCTAAATGTAAGGACTAATAATAATAATAATATATTTGCCCTCTAAGTTAACCCTAAGCCTATTATAAGTTAGGATAAGGCGCTAGCACACTTATATAAAGATTATAATAAAATTACTAGGCTATTTAATATAAGCTTACTAAAAGGGATTTAGGATTTCTACCTCTTCTACCTAAATATAAAAATAATATATGCTTACTATAGCACTATTAACACCTTTAGACTAGTTATAATAAAAAACCTTAAAAAAACTATTAAAAAGGCTATTAAAAAGGTAATTTAGCTTAAAACTAACTTAGGAACCTTTTAGGCTTTTATTATAGCCTATAAGATAACTACTACTACTAATATAGCCCCCTTTAGTTAAGAATCTGCTTATTAGCTAGTTACCTTAATAGTACTACCTTAGGTATACTACAAAGTCCTTATTAAAAGGCCTTTTATTAGTAAGCTTTTTAAAACTAAGTCCCTAAAAGATATTATTACTACTATTAATATAGCTATTAGCATTAAATATACTATAGCTATAAGGCGCCTTTATAATAGGGATACTATTATAATATTTAAGGACTTAGCTAAACCTTACTTAATAAGTAAGGACTAGGTTTAATATATATTTAGACTAAAAGCAACCCTTTAATAATAAGTATTTAGTGTAATTATTAAGGGATTCCTTAATTACTTTTACTAAAACTAATCTAAAAAAAATATTATAAAAGCCCTTACTATTACTAATAGCCTTAAGATTATTAGGGTAATAACTTAGAAACTATATAGTACCTTTAATAAAGCCCCCCTTATTATAAGTATTAATAAAGTAAATATAGCTAACTACCTATACTAAGTTAAGGTAGTTTATAAAACTAAGATATTTAATACTAAACTATATAATAATACTATCTACCCTAAATAGTGCTATAAATACTATAAATTTAGCTATATTATAGTATATTATAAGGCTACTTTAAGGTATAGCTAATATATAGCTAGTTAGTATAAAAAGGGAGAATAATTATACCTAGCCTTTATAGGTAATACCTATAAACACTACTTTAACTGCTTTAGTAGGCACTTAGCTTAGTCCTAACTTTATACTATAATAAATAAGTAATAAATATAAGCTAAAGTAGCCTATTTAGTAAGACTATACGCCTTTACTATTTTAAATAGTATAGAATAAAATAGTTAAACTAAAGTTAAAAGCTATAGCTACTATAAAAGGGTAAGTAGCTTTATAGCCTATAAAAAGTTGCCTTAAAAGTAAGTTAAGCGCCTTAAGGGAAGTAGAAACTAAACTACTAAAACATAACCTTTTTTATTAGCTTTAGTAGTTTAGTAATATAGTATAATAGATAACTATTTAAGCCTTTAACCTATTCTTACTAAGGGGCTAGCTAAATATAGTAGCTAACCTATTACCCTTCTATAATAAAGGTATTATACTAAAATATATAAAAGAAAACACACTTAATATATATAATACTAAGCGCCTAGTCTAAAACTAATATAGTAGTAATATAAGAACTATATAATCCTAATTAATTACCCTCTACCTTAAGCTTAAGCTACTACTAACTTACTATATATAAAGAAAGGATAGCTATATATATATATTAAAAATATAGCCCTAAATTATAAATAACTTAGTATAAAACTAATTAGTACTTTATTACTTTATAAGATATAAAAATCTACTTTATATACTCCCTTAACTTTAAGTATAATTAAACTATACCTTTATATAAACTTATATTAGCTTTTTTAAGGGATTAAACTATACTTATTAGGGACTTTAACTAATATTACCTATTATAAAATAAGCATAAATATACCTCCTTAGGCTATAACACCCTTCTAACACTTATAACTTAGTAGCAACTTAGGCTTATTACCTCTTAAGGTAAGATAACCTAGTAAACCTAAAGCTAATAAAGCAGTATAATTAATTATACTTAGGCTACCCTTAACCTATCTATTAAGTTTATTAAAAGCCTTAACTTAAGCAGGTTTAATTATATTCTATAGCTTATTTATATTAAGGTAAAAATATATTAACTAAGAAATAAGGAACTTAAATTTAGCTAAGTATTTATAAATAATAATATAGTATCTAGTAAGGCTATGTATTAGCTCTGCTATAACTGCCTAAAGGACCTATTAAACACCCCTAAAAAGATTAACTTATTTATAAACTAGTTAATAGGTAAGCTTTAATAAATTACTAAGAAATTAACCCTAAGGAACCCCTAAGGCAGGCCTTATTAGCAGCTATAGTAAAACATAAGAGTTAAAGAGATAGTTTAAGAAATAAAAAAAGCTTAATATTATTAAAGAGCAATTAAAACTAATATAGATTAGTAGACTGCTACTAAGGTAGCTAAAACCTAATCCTAAGTAATTTATAAGGAGTAATATAGCACTTAGAAATACCTTACTTAGTTAGTAACTATTAAGCAATCTATTTTATAGAAATTAAAATAATAAGTATATCTTTATAATAGCCTCCCCCTTAACACCTAATAGGTACTAACCCTACTTTAAGGCAAAGGTAATATAACCTCCTAAGTATATTTCTATACTAAAAAAGCAGTAGCGTTTATAAAATAGTTCTTTCCCCTATCTTATGCTTATACTAATAATATACTAAAAGACCTAAGAGCCTACCTTAATATTATTATATTTTTAAACTTAGAAAAATTTAATAAAGATAAAATTTATATAGTTATTAAATACTTAGCTAGCTAAAAAGTACTTAAACTTAATAAGCTCCTAATAAGGTTCCTTAAGGTATATAATAAGCTATTAGCCTAAATATTAATATACTTACTTAATACCTATTACTAAGTTAGGCACTACCTAGCCTTATTTTAAAAAGCAAAAGTAGTAATACTATAAAAACTAAGGAAGTCCCTTTAAAAGCTTTAATAAGCTAAAGCCTAAAAGCTAATATTACTTTTAAGCGTTATAAGTAAGGTCTTAGAAGCAGTAGTAGTAACTTAGATTACCTATATAGCTAAGGAGAGAGATACCCTTCTTAATATATAAATAGAAAATAGGGCTAATAAGTTAATAAAGGTAGCACTTAGTATCCTTACTAAAGCTATATATATAATATAGCACTATAGCGGGACTATGTTACTCCTTTAGCTAAATATCTCTATAGCTTTTAATACTATATACTACTATTAACTTATATATATAATATTATCCCTAAGCCTTTTTAAGTAGATAATAGCATAAACCTAAGCCTTTATAGCTACTAAAATAGCGTATTTTTACTTTAAAGGTAAGGCTACTAATGCTATATTTATAACTATTAAGGTCTTATAGGGTTTCTCTATCTCCCTTATACTATTTCTCCTATATATTACCTCTCTCTATACTAAGCTATAGTTAGTTAATTCTATATTAATCCTAAGGTTCTTAAATAATATAAATATCCTTACCTATAGGTATATAATAGAGAATAACTAAGCCTAACTTAAGTAAGCTTAAAAGGTTTACTAAAAATAGTTTATTAAGTTAAGCCTAAAGTTTTACCTATAAAAGAGTAAACTTATTTACTTTACTAAATACTATTAACTAATAATAATCTTAGTTTAACTTAGGAACGCTACTATTTAGCTTATTTAGTCTGCTTACTTTCTTAAGGTATAAGTATATAAAAAGCTTTAATAAAAGACTTATTAATCTAAAGTTATAAAGAAACTAGCTTAATAATAACTTACCCTTACTATAGTTTTAGTATTAATATAAGGGTGCTTTATATAAAATATAAGGATCCTTTATATATAGGTTATTTAAAGCTTAGTTATATATAGTATAGAAATATACTATACCTTAATAAGCTATAAGAGGGTTACTAAAGGTATAGCTAAAAAGTTTAAAAAAAAGTAACTTTACTATCTTTAGGTTATTATAAGTGCTTATAAGGCTATACCTTAAGCTTTAGTAGAAACTAAAGTAGCTATACTACTTATTAACCTTTACCTTAACTTTTAAGTATAATACTTTTATAAGTAAATTAAAGTAAATAATATAATAAAGAAAATCTAAAGCGCTTATATAGTAATTATAACTTAGCTTTAATAGAGATATTACTAGCATACCTATTAAGGCCTTAATCTAGCCCTTTTTATACCCTTTTAATACTACCCCCCCCTATACCTTAATAAACTTAACCCTACTAAAAAGCTAAAATAGAAATAGGTAGATAAATAGTATTAAAAGAGAGCTATAGTATATATATATTAGCTTTACTACACCCTTATAGCAGCTAAGTAAGACCTTAACTTTAGAACTATATAGAAGCTTATATGCCTCTATAGGCCCTTTAATAAGCATAAGTTATTTATTCTTATATAAATATATATAAAGAAAATTAGGCTTAAATCCTTCCTTTATAACTAATATATCCTTAGTATAGACTTACTTATTTACTACTATTAGCTTAACTTTAAGGACTATTACTATATTATCTTAAAATATTTAGAATATAACTACTTATAACTATTTAAACTTAAAGCGCTATCCCTTTAAAATTATAAAGATATTTAAGTTGCTCTTAATATACCTTAAGCTATAAGCTTTCTTAATAAGTAAATACTAAAGATTAGTTATATCCCTTATTTTATATTAGCTACTTATTTTAAAGAGAAATAAGAGTATAAGGTAAATAAAGTAGTAAGAACTAAATAAAACTAATATAAAACTAAGCTAACCCTTAGCTAAAATACGCCTTAACTAAGCTAAAGCAGCTCTATTACTATACTATTGCTAAATACCTTATAAATATAAGGGGCTAGCACCTTAGGCTTATAGTAGAATATATAAGGGGACTTAGCTATAATTATAGATTATAGTTACTATTATTATTTACAACTACTATTATCTATTATGCTACTACCTATATAAAGAAAGAACAAAAAGAATAGGTATAAAGGGAGTGCTTAGGCTAGACCTACGTTAGCCTCTAATTAATCCTACCCCCCCCTTAGGTCTTCTATAGTTGCTTAAAGGGGCGGGCCTTATTAGCTGCCTTTAGAGCTATTATAATCCGCTTTAAGAACCTTAGGCACTCTTTCTTAAAGTATATAGTTAGGCTGCCCTTATTACTAGCTTAACCTTTCCCTATCCCCTTTTGCTTAATTAAATTCTATACTACTTTTTATATAGTACTATATCCTACTTATATAAATATTAATGCCTTAAAACTAAAGAAGGGCTAAATTAAACTTATAGGGGTAGAGACTTTACCTTTAGTTACCTTATTCTCTTTTACCTACTTATTTTAGGCTATAAGCACTTTTTTAACCTCTACTTTATATAAGGAGCACCTTTTTAGCTATAAATATAGTTAGGCCCTAAGTTAGCTTTAAAAGAGAAATAACCTATTAAAGTATAATCTTTACCTTATTTAATATACTTATAGTAGAGTTTAGTAGGGTTTAGGATTAGGTTAGCTAAAATATTATATTAACCTTAACTTAGATTAACTTACTCTTCTAATTAGAGTAATAGTTTATAATATCCTAGGATTGCGTAAAGTAGGGATAGTAGAGCTAAGCTTAGGTAGCACCCTTAGGTAGTATTAGTCTTATACTAATGTAGGACTAATAAGGAAACTTACTAGCTTTAAAGGGGGCTTATTAGGATTTCTTTTTTTAGGTATATTTTAAGAAAAGGAGTTAATAGAAATTAATTAAGATTATAGTAGTTCTGCTAGAATAATATTAACTAAGGGGTAACTTATAGATAAAGGGGATAATTAAAGAAAGAAAGAGAAAAGAGAGAAGGCTAAAGACCTAAGGGAAAAGCCTTTATTTATCTTCTTAGCTGCCTACCCTTATATAACCCTACTACTAAACCTTATAGCTGCTAGCTAGCTGCTTTATTAATTTAAACTAAACTCCTTAACCTAAATAAAGGCTAAGTTAATGCCCTATTAACCTTAATAAGACTTTAAATTCCCTTATATTATTGCTAAACCTAACTTATCCCCTACTATTTAATAGCTTATACTAATTAAAAATAAGCTAAATAAGTAAGCTTTAAAGACTAGTTAATATAAACTAACTTATATTAATGCTAACTTAGGACCTTATTAGCTTATATTAGTCCCTTAGGACTACTACTAATTAGATATAAATCCTACTTATACTTAAACCTTTTATCTTACCTTTTAGTAACTACTGCTATACTTAGCTTAGTAAGTGGTATACCTTACTTCTATAGCTAGAACTACCTTAGGGCTTATATAGGCCTTAGTAAATATATAAATGCGTAGTGTATAGGTTTTCCTCCTTATGCTAGGGTTTTTTCTGTATGGATTAGTAAGATAAGGTACTAAATAGCGGCTACTACCAGCTGTCTAAGGTAATTTAATAAATAAATAAATAATTCCTTTAGCTATACTACCTTATTTAGTAAGGGTATAGTGCACGCTTATATTATATATAATAAGGCTCTATATAACCTATATATATAGGAGTCTTAATTTCTATAGTAAGCACCTTTATATAAATGCTATAAGTATAGTAAGGGCTAGCTATTAATATATAAGCTTTTTTATAAACTATTTTTAATATACCTTTTACTATAGTTTATAGTATATTTAAACGTTTAAAAAGTATATAGCTTATACTAGCTAAATTATAGTATTATTAAGCTAAACCTATATTATATTTAGTTATCTTTTCTTAGTAAAATAAATAAGTTTACTTTTTTAAAAATAGAATTAAAGGCTAGATTTTTAGGACTATTCTTAGTATACCTTTTATATAGTTTTAAGGTATTTTTATATCTCTTTTATTATATATTTATATACTAGAATATTTATATTATTTAAGAATTTAAAAACTAAGATAAAGTAAACTATTTTAAGTTTTTTATATAAGGGTATAATATATAATAGAAATAGTATTAGAAATATAAGGGACCCTTATAAAACCTTTATAAATATAGGTTAAGTAGTAGCTATTTTACTTTTAAATATTAAGTAAGCTTCTTATTTATTAGTAAAAGCTTAGGCTTACTATACTATTTATATAAGTAATTTAATAATAAGTATTATATATATTAGTTATTTATAGTAAACTATATTAAAGGCTATAGAGATATTTAGTTAAAGAAGTAATATAGTTTTATTATAGTGCTATACTATTTTTATAGCTTCTATTAAAATACTAAGGGCTACTTTAGTAAAGTAGTTTACTTTATTACTTATTTAAAGATTAAAGAAAGTACCTCTTTCTTTAAATATATAAGTAATTTATACTACTATTATTACTTTAAGGATTTTACTTATTATATTTAAAAGAGAAATAAAATACTATACTTTTATATATTATTTTTTTAAAAGGGTTTTCTTAAGCTTATATAAAATAACTACTTTAGCTTTTTAAAATAGTTTTAAGTAGTATTTAGCTTAGTAATATATATTAAGAAAGGTAGTTAAAGTATAAGCTAAAGGTTTATTATATACCTTTAGAAACTTAGCTAAAAGCTTATTAAGCTTAAGTACTTTTTAGTTTAGTAGCTATTTAAAAATATTATAAATCTTATTTATTATAAATTTATTCTTATTAAAGAACACTATAAACTTAAGGTAAGTACTAAGGTTATTTAAAAGGTTATTTATTTTTACTATAAATATTAGAAAAAACTAATTAAAAAAAGCTTTAGCTTTGCTTTAGTAAGTATATTATAGTGTTTAGAATTTACTTATATTTTAGTATAAAGGTAGAATTTACTAAGTTTTTAATAATAATTTACTTTTTAGTTTAGTTTATTATTTAAGCTTTTAAAAGCTTCCTTTACTTACTATTACCTTTACTACTACTTTTTATTAAAAGCTATATTACTTATTATATATAATATAGTTTTAGTATACTACTATCTTAAATATAGCCTCTTAATTTACTAAGGTATATTAGTAGTGTTATTATTTTTAAGCTTTATAAGTATTTTAAACTACCTTTTATATCTTAAGGTTTTACTATAGTTATATATAGGAACTAATATAAGGCTCTTTTAGTATTATAGTTATAGTAATAATATTAAGTTTTATTATAAGCTATTTAGTAAATATATTTATATAACTTATATATATAAGAGAGAAAAGAAAGTTATTAAGGTAAAGCTAATATACTACCTTAGTAAATATAAGGTTTTTATTTATATAGTACTATTTAAATTAGTATTTTATAAGTAAAGGATTAATATCTTTAGTATTAATATAAATAAGCTATAGTATATAGTTAGAATTAATAAGATTATACCCCTTTAAAAACTATAATACTATATTTATAAATACCTATATATAATTAATAGTATTATCTTTTTTATCTTAAGTTCTTTATATTATTTCCCTTTAAGGTATAGTAAGTTTAAGCTACTACTACTTTATAATTATAAGTAGTGTTTTACTTCTTAGTAATATATATTTATAATAGTTTTATAATAAATAGTATTAGTTAAAGTCCTTAATAAAAATACTATAAAGCTATATAAGTTTCTTTAAGAGTATATAAAAAAGGGATATTTAGTTTTATTTATAGTTAAGGGAGTAAATTAAGTATATATTAGTATTTTATAGTATAATTATATATTAGTTAGTGCTTATTTATATTATTTATAATCTAAGACTATAGTAATAGTAAATATATATAGCTATATAATTACTTTAAGCTATTAACTAATAAAGTCTAAGACTTAGATTAAAAGGTAGTTTACTACTTTTACTAAGTTTTTAAAGTATAATTATATTAGTTTTAAGCTAAGCTTTAAAAGCTATATAAACTAAATAGGTTTTTTTTTATATATTTTAATATATAACTTATATAATTATATTTATTAATTAAAAAGAGTATTAGTTTCTATTAATAATACCTTTACCTTAGGAATACTATAGTTTTATAAAAAAGCTTTAATAGCTTCTTTTAAGTAAGGGGGGGTAGTATAATAATAAAGTCCCTATTAGCTATTATTAAGTAGCTATCTTATAAGTAGCTAATATATTTTTATAATAATACCTTATAAAAAAGTATAAAGCTAGCTAATCTTTTTTTACTTTTTATTACTTTAATTTATCCCTTAGTATTTAGTTTAGCTAAGGTAGTAAAGGTATTAAGCTAGTTTAAATATATAGTATAGGCCTTAGCTTATTACTTATTAATAGTTTTATAACTCTTTAACTATATTAAGTAAGGATTTAAGTAGTTTATATAGTATTTCTATACTACTTTTATAAAAGCTAAGTAATTACTTTTATTATTATAATAAATAGCTATATAGTAGCTATAATATAAAGCTAATATATAGTATATTACTATATAGCTATATTTAAAGTATTAATAGTATTAATAAGGGTAAAGGGCTTTATTATAAGGTTTAGCTTTAAATATTTCTACTTTATATATAATTCTATTATAGTATAGTTTATTAGCTATATTAATATTATTAATACTTATAATTAAGGGCGCTTATATAAAGGTTTTATATAGTTTTTATACTATTACCTTTATAATTATATATTTATTAGTATTAGCTAAGTTACTTATAATAGTTTTCTTTATAATATTTTAAGTATAGTAAATAAAAAAGCCTTTAATAATAATATTAAATACTTAGTAGTTTAGTATTACTTTTAGCTTAAATATAGTTTAAACTTAAGTAATATCTTTTATATAAGCCTTAGCTATTTTCTTAAAGGTAATTACTATATCTTTATTATAAAGGCAGTATACTACTACTATAATATCCTTTTTTATAGCTTTATTAATAATATTAATAATCTCTTTTAAGCTATAGCTTTTAGTTATATTACTAATATTTTATTTTTTTATAATAGTTTTATAGTAAATATATAAAAGGATTACTATAAAAGTAAAGAGTTAAGCTATTATAATAGGGAGGTAAATAAATAAGCTATTAGCTATAACTCTTACTTATAATATTTTTATTATAATTTTAGGTTAAAATACCTTTTTAACTACTTTCTTAACTATTACCTTAAAGGTAAAGATTATTATTAAGTCTTTTAGTATTAAGTAAAAGTAAGTTATAGCCTTTTATTAAGCCTATATAATCTCTATATTAATAATATATAAAATAATATTTTAAAGCCCTTTTAGTAAAAAAGATAGTATTAATTTAGTAATTTTATTATATTTTAGTTATAAGTATACTAATACTTAGTCTTATATTATATTAAGTATAGAATTAACTTAGTTACTAAATGTAATTTTATTTAAATTAATAAGGGAGTTATAATAACTTTAAAAAAGGCTATAATTTTTACTATTTATAATAATATTTATTATATTACCTACTACTTTTATACTTTAAGCTTAATATACTATTAAGAAGAGAGATAAATAAGTAAGGCAAATCTTTTTATTAACTTTTTAAGCGGATTAAAGTTAATTTTACAGCGCTATTGCAGTGCAGGCGAATTCGCAAAAGTTTATTAAAGAATTATTTTCTTAATTAAAAGTTTAAGATATATACTAAGAAAAGTTACGAAATATAAATAATTTCAAACCTAAAAAAAACCCTCTTTACTTATAAAAAAGGCTGAAACCTTAAACTACTTATTTATATATTAATTTAAATTAAGCAATCTGTTTTACTTAATTATACACTAGCTAACCTTAGCGATTTATGCTTAGCTATGTTCAGAATCTTTACTTTTTTCCTTTTTATTAGGCAGAAAAAAGCTTATTAAATTACTAATAAGTAAGCAATTACTAATTAGTGGTTGCTTAATAAAATAAAAACTAAGCTAATTTATATATAGCATAATGTAATGGATTTAAGCTTTAGGCTTAGATTCTAAGCGCTCCCTCTATGGGCCCTTTATAGGCCTATAGGGCTTACTTAGAGTTGCCCTTACACACCTATATTATATATAAGCTAAATATATAGCAGAGGGGAGAAGGGCTTCCTCCTTCTCCCCTAAGGATATTAATAATACTATTATTGCAGAGAACTTTCGCAAATTCGCCTGCACTGCAATAGCGCTATAGAATTAACTCTAATTCGCTTAAAAAGTTAATAAAAAGATTTGCTTTATTTATTTACCTCCCTCCCTAATAGTATATTAAGCTTAAAGTATAGGAGTAGTAAGTAATATAATAAATATTATTATAAATAGTAAGAATTATAGCCTCTTTTAAAATTACTATAACTCCTTTATTAATTTAGGTAGAATTATATTTAGTAACTAAGTTAAACCTATACTTAATATAATATAGGACTAAGTATTAGTATACTTATAACTAAAATATAATAAAATTACTAAGTTAGTGCTATTATTTTTACTAAAAGGGCTTTAAAATATTATTTTATATATTATTAATATAGAGATTATATAGGCTTAATAGAAGGCTATAACTTACTTTTACTTAATATTAAAAGACTTAATAATAACCTTTACTCTTAAGATAATAGTTAAAAAAGTAGTTAAAAAGGCACTTTAACTTAAAACTATAATAAAAATATTATAAGTAAGAGTTATAGCTAGTAGCTTATCTACCTATCTCTTTATTATAATAGCTTAACCCTTTACTTTTATAATAGTCCCTTTATATATTTACTATAAAACTATTATAAAAGGATAAGGTATTAGTAATATAGCTAAAAGCTATAGCTTAAAAGAGATTATTAATACTATTAATAAAGCTATAAAAAAAGATACTATAGTAATAGTATACTACCTTTATAATAAAGATATAATAGTTATCTTTAAAAAAATAGCTAAAGCTTATATAAAAGATATTACTTAGGTTTAAACTATATTTAAGCTAAAGGTAATATTAAATTATTAAGTATTTAGTATTATTATTAAAGGCTTCTTTATTTACTATACTTAGAATATTATAAAGGAAACTATTATAAGTAACTTAGCTAATACTAATAAATATATAATTATAAGGGTAATAATATAGAAACTATATAAAACCTTTATATAAGCGCCCTTAATTATAAGCGTTAATAATATTAATATAGCTAATAGACTATACTATAGCGGAATTATATATAAAGCAAAAATATTTAAAGCTAAACCTTATAATAAAGCCCTTTACCTTTACTAATACTACTAATACTTTAAATATAGCTATATAGTAGTATATTATATATTAGCTCTATACTATAGCTACTATATAGCTGCCTATTATAATAATAAAAGCAATTACTTAGCTTTTATAAAAGTAATATAGAAATATTATATAAACTACTTAAGTTCTTACTTAGTATAGTTAAAGAGTTATAAAACTACTAATAAGTAATAAGCTAAGGCCTATACTATATATTTAAATTAGCTTAATATTTTTACTATTTTAGCTAAACTAAATACTAAAGAATAAACTAAAGTAATAAGGGGTAAAAAAAGATTAGCTAACTTTACGCTTTTTTATAAGGTATTACTATAGAAATATATTAGCTACTTATAAAGTAGCTATTTAATAATAATTAATAGGGACTTTATTACTATACTACCTCTCTTTTACTTAAAGGGAGCTATTAAGGCTTTTTTATAAAACTATAGCGCTTTTAAAGTAAAGGTATTATTAATAAAAACTAATACCCTTTTTAATTAATAAATATAACTATATAAGTTATATATTAAAATATATAAAAGAAAACCTATTTAATTTATATAGCCCTTAGAGTTTAGCTTAAAACTAATATAGTTATACTTTAAGAACTTAGTAAAAGTAGTAAACTACTTTTTAACCTAAGTCTTAGACTTTACTAGCTAATAGCTTAAAGTAACTATATAGCTATATATATTTACTACTAGTATAGTCTTAAGTTATAAATAATATAAATAGGCACTAACTAATATATAATTATATTATAGAACACTAATATATACTTAATTTACTTCTTTAATTATAAATAAAACTAAATATCCCTCTTTTATATACTTTTAAAGGAACTTATATAGCTTTATAGTATCTTTATTAAAGACTTTAACTAATACAACCTACTATAAAACTACTATAAATATATATTATTAAAAAGTAAAATACTACTTATAATTATAAAGTAATAGTAAATTAAACTTACTATACCTTAAGAGGAAATAATATAAAGAACTTAAGGTAAAAGGGATAGCACTATTAATTATATATAAGTATTTATAAATATAGTATTATAGTTTTTAAAAGGGTATAACCTTATTAATTCTAATTATATACTATAGCTTATTTATATTAATACTAAAGATACTAACCCTTTACCTATAGAATATTAATTTAAATAGTATTATATAGATAAGGACCTTATATTTATTAAGATAGTATACTAGCTTTACCCTAATAACTTTCTTTCCTTTTTAATATATATAAGTTATATAAATATATTTACTAAATAGCTTATAGTAAAACTTAATATTATTACTATAATTATAATACTAAAAGGGCTTTATATTAATCCTTATATATAACTATAGTAGAACCTTAGGATATAAAAGGTAGTTTAAAATACCTATAAAGCTTAAAAATAATAGTACTACTAATATACCTTAGCAAACTAAAAGGCTATATCTAAGGTAGTAGCATACTAAAACTATATTATATATAATAAGTAATATAGCTTTTAGTAAAGGGTAGTAGCAAAAGTAATAGTAAGTAAAAAAAGCTTTTAAAAGCTTAAATAATAGGCTAAACTAAGAAGTAGGCTTTTATTAAAAACTTAATAGGTTTTACCCTTATACTAAAGTATAGGTAAATCCTAAACACTATAATATACCTACTAAGGTAAAGCTAAAGCTTTTTTTAATTAGTTTTTCTTAATATTTATAGTAAGAATAAATAACCTTTTAAATAACCTTAGTACCTACTTTAATTTTATAGTATTTCTTAATAAAAATAAATTTATAATAAATAAGATCTATAATATTCTTAAATAGCTACTAAACTAAAAAGTACTTAAGCTTAATAAGCTTTTAGCTAAGTTTCTAAAGGTATATAGTAAATCTCTAGCCTACGCTTTAGTTACTCTCTTTAATATATACTATTAAGCTAAATACTACCTAAAACTATTCTAAAAAGCTAAGGTAATTATTTTATATAAGCTTAAGAAGACCCTCTTAAAGATATAATATATAAAAGTATAGTATTCTATTTCTCTCTTAAGTATAATAAGTAAAATCCTTAAAGCTATAGTAATAGTATAAATTATCTATATATTTAAAAAGAAAGGCGCCCTTTTTAATCTTTAAATAAGTAATAAAGCAAACTACTTTACTAAGGTAGCCCTTAGTATTTTAGTAAAAGCTATAAAAATAGTATAGCACTATAGTAAGACTATATTACTCTTTTAACTAAATATCTCTATAGCCTTTAATATAGTTTATTATAAATAACTAATATATATAATACTTACTACTAAATTATTTATATAAATAGTATAATAGGCTTAAGCCTTTACTAATAAATAAAAAGCCTACCTAATATTTAAAGGTAAAATAACTATTGCCTAACCTATACCTATAAAGGTCTTATAAGGGTCTCTTATATTCTTAATACTATTTCTATTATATATTACACTCTTATATAAAAAACTTAAAATAATTTACTTTACTTTAATTCTTAGATTCTTAAATAATATAAATATCTTAGTATATAAATATATAATAAAAGAGATATAAAAATGCCTTAAAACTATATAAAAGGTCTACTAAAAATAGTCCTAAAAATCTAGCCTTTAATTTTATCCTTAAAAAAGCAAATTTATTTATTTTACTAAAAAAAAATAACTAAATATAATATAGGTTTAGCTTAGTAATGCTATAATTTAGCTAATATAAGCTGTATACTTTCTAAGAGTTTAAATACACTATAAACTATAGTAGAAGGTATACTAAAAATAGCTTATAAAAAAGCTTATATACTAACAGCTAGCTCTTACTATACTTATAGCATCTATATAGGGGTGCCTACTATAGGAATTAAGACTCTTATATATATAAGTTATATAAAGCCTTATTATATATAGTATAGGCGCGCACTACACCTCTATTAAATAAGGTAGTATAGTTAAAGGAATTATAAAAGTATTTATTATAGAATAAACTAAGTGCCTTTAAGTAGTATTAAGCGCCTATAAAGTAATACTATAAACCCTACTTAAGACTAAAATAGCAATACTACCCCTTAATCTTTACCTTAATTATTAGGTTTAGTAATACTATAAATATATTAAAATAAATAGTATAGTAATAAGGATCTACACTATATATACTATAATTATAATACACCTCTACTATTAAGCAACCTATTAAAGGTAAATATAGGTTATAGAATATAAGCTATTTTTAAACCACCCCCCTTTTAATCTTAAAGCCCTTAGCTTAAGCTAAGAACTAAAAAAAGAATAAAAAGATAAGTAGTATAAGGATAAAACTAAAGCCTTTGCCTATAATCTATACTAAAACTAATATATAGCTAAATAGAACCTTAACTTCTACTTTAAAGCAAAAGTTATTTATCTTTACTACTATATTACTAAGTTTAAATTAGCAGCCCTTATTTAAATATATATAAAAAAGATTAGCCTTAATTACTTCCTTTATAACTACTATATTCCTAAGGTAGAATTACTAATATACTACTACTAAGGTAAAGAGAAGGACTACTAACACCTAATTATATAGTGCTTAAAATATAACTATCTCTAACCTATAAGCACTAATATAAGATTAATATAGAACTAAAGGGATATTTACACAGCCCTTAACTTACCTAAATTAGTAAAATGCCTTACTTAATAAATACTTAGTATTAGCTAACTCCCCTAATACTATTTAGCCCTTATACTTTAAAAATAATAGGAAATTAACTATATAAAAGAAGAAAGGGCTTATAGTAGGCCTAATAAGGAGGAGAGGGAGGTATAGATAAGAAGGAGCCTATATATTTACTACGCAAAGACTAACAACTATAAACACATAAAGGGGCGGTAAAGGGGGGCTACGCTAAGACTAAGCTATAAACGCCCAATTTATTTATCTATAGAAATCATAAAGTAAAGAAAAAACGCGTCCTAGAATTATTAAACTACTAACTAATACAGGCTCCTACTAGCCCTAAACTAGACTATACCTAGACGCCCCTAATATACACCTAGACCACGCGTCTCTAACGTATATATTACGTATACTTATTGCGTTAATTTTTATTTTCCCTTAGCCCTTTTAGTAACTATAGCTACTAACTTAGCTAGTAGTATACTATATTTTACGCGCTAAAACTGCTAAAGCTCTGCCTTAAGGCCTTAACCTTAGATAAATATAGTAGTATATAGGTTTTCCTCCCTACTCTAGGGTTTTTCCTATGTAAATAACTAAGCAGAAGTACTAGATAATAGCTCCTAAAGCTATCTAGCGTAATTCAATAATAATAATAATACTATTATTGCTAGAAAGCAGCAGCCTTCTAAGCCAGACTATAACACACAACTACTTATAGACTTATTCTTCACTATAGATAATTAGTATATATTATTGTGAGGTATGCACACCTCATAAGGCGACTGGAGCATATAGCGCTTAAGCGCCTACGCTTAGTTACCTATTTAATATATAAAAGCCCTAAGGCACACATAAGAAGACTTAAAGAAGGTAAGCTTTAGTTAATATATTAAATACTATATTACCTTTACTTAGCTACTAATTTATTACCTAATAATTCTAAAGCTTCTTTTAGCTACCTAAAGATAATATAGCACCTACTACTTAATAATTAGCTACTATATTTATAGAAGACCTTATATTCCCTAAAGCACTAGTAAACCTTAACTAATTTATAGAAATTCTATAAAAAAGAACCTTTATTACTATTAAGTCTACCCTAACCCTATTTATAATATAAAAAAAATTCTAAGTAATTAAATAGTAAATTACTTAATTAAAAAAACTAAAAAAACTATAAAAATAAAAGCAAAAACTTCTTACTACTCTTTATTAAAAAGGAATTAATAGAAAGAAGGCTAAGAGATAGCGCTCTTTTAATAACTTTTTTAATAATAATAAAGGTAAAGTTTAGGTTAAAAATATTAACCCTTTAATATACCTTATTAATTCTTAAAAATATAAAATCTAAATTAATAACCTAACCTATACCTTTAATAGAGTAAAATATAAGTTTTACTAAGATTACTAAAAAATCCTTTTTATACTTAACTATATATACTAAAACTATTAAATAAAATAGGACTAATTCCTTAATAAATAACTAATAAAATACTAAGAAAAACTTAAAGATAACTAAGAAGAGTTTTAAAAGTAAACCCTAATCTTACTAAAGAATTCTGCTAATTATAAGGCTTAAATTATAATTATAATAAAAAATATAAAATAATAAAACAGCTAAAGCCTTATTAACTTTAGTATTTACCTTAATTTTCTAAAGAAATACCTAAAAAAGTAAGTAAATAAGCTTAAGCTCTTTTATTCTTTACTAAGTTATAACCTAAACTCTAAAATTATATTAATCTCTATATATTAATTATAAAGAAGATAAAAAAGGAAGTTATTTAAATTGCTTAGTAATTCTAAGATATAATACTGCTATAATATAAGTATAAGGCAAATACTAAGGGCAATAATAAATATATAAAAGGGCTTTGCTACTAATAGAATTAATCTATATAGAATTAGTAGCTATTATATATACCTTTAGGACCCTTAACTCCTACTACTAAGTTAAACTATAACTAAGTCTATAATTAATAAAAATATTATAACTATAGTAGTAAAAGTTACCTTTACTATAACTATAATTAACTAATAAAAAACCCCTTAAGCTATTTAAAAAACACTAACTAGCAAAAATAACTGCCCTTACTTCTACTAAGTCTTAATTCCCTATTAAGTAATAATTCTATACCTTTATTATAACTTAAGGCTAAATTACTACCTATACCTTTATAAATCTTAACACCTACTTTAATATAAATATTATTAGTATAGAATTTATAAAGCAATAAGGATTTTATAAAAGCAATATTAAACCCTTTAAAATTTAGGTAATTAGTATACTAACTATGCCTAAATATAGCATTAACTAAGTGCTTATAAGCATTACTAACTTATAAAGATACTAAAAGAATCTAACCTTATTATATATTATTATTAATAAAGACTTAAGAATATAAGGAAGTCCCTTACTAATTAAAATATATACCTTATCTAAGAAATATATATATTTATTAATATAAACTTAATAATAGTAGTTTAAGATTATATATACTAACCTTTTATTTATATCTCTCTACTATTTCTCTAAGAAGTACTATAATAAGGCTATTATATATATTATTTAAAGCATCTAAAATAATAGATTTATAGAACTAAAAGATAAGGTATAAATATATAATAACTAAACCCTAAGTAATATACCCTTAGAACTTTATATATTTCTAAATATCTTTAGCTTAAAAAAGGTAAGTGTATTACTATTTAAAAAAGATACTAACTATATAATTAATCTATAACTTAGTATTACCTTTTTTTATAGCTTTATCTACCCCTTATCCTAATATAAGCTTATAATTCTAAGGGAATACTTTAAGGAAAACTTAGTAAATAGCTATATATAACTATTAAAGAGCTTAGCTAAGGCACCTATTTTATTTATACTAAAGAAAGATAGCACCCTATAACTATATATAAACTATTAAGGTATTAATAAGATTATACTAAAGAATTACTATACTTTACTCTTAATAGTAAAAATACTAAACTAATGCTAAAGAGTATAAGGGAACTAAACTTTTACGAATTCGCCTGCACTGCAATAGCGCTGCAAAATTAACTTTAATTCGCTTAAAAAGTTAATAAAAAGATTTGCTTTATCTATTTACCCCCCTTCTTAATAGTATCTTAGGCTTAAAGCGTAAAAGTAATAAGTAATATAATAAATATTATTATAAATAGTAGAAATTATAGCCTCTTCTAAAGTTACTATAACCCCCTTATTAATTTAGGTAGAATTATATTTAGTAACTAAGTTAATTTTATATTTAATATAATATAAGACTAAGTACTAATATACTTATAACTAAAATATAATAAAATTGCTAAGTTAGTGCTATCTTTTTTATTAAAAGGGCTTTAAAATGTTATTTTATATATTATTAATATAAAGACTATATAGGCTTAATAAGAGGCTATAACTTACTCTTACTTAGTATTAAGAGACTTAGTAATAACCTTTACTTTTAAGGTAATAGTTAAGAAAGTAGTTAAAAAGGCACTTTAATTTAAAACTATAATAGGAATATTATAAATAAGAGTTATAGTTAGTAGCTTATCTACCTACTTTTTTATTATAGTAGCTTAACTCTTTACTTTTATAGTAATCCCTTTATATATTTATTATAAAATAATTATAAAAAGCTAAGGTATTAATAATATAGCTAAAAGCTATAGCTTAAAAGAGATTATTAATACTATTAATAAAGCTATAAAAAAGGATATTATAATAGTAATATACTACTTTTATAATAAAGATATAGTAGTTATCTTTAAAAAAATAGCTAAGGTTTATATAAAAGATATTACTTAGGTTTAAACTATATTTAAGCTAAAGGTAATACTAAACTACTAAGTATTTAGTATTATTATTAAAGGCTTTCTTATTTACTATACTTAAAATACTATAAAGGAAACTATTATAAGTAATTTAGCTAGTGCTAATAAATATATAATTATAAGAGTAGTAGCGTAGAAGCTATATAGGACCTTTATATAAGCGCCCTTAATTATAAGCGTTAATAATATTAATATAGCTAATAAACTATACTATAATAAAATTATATATAAAGTAGAAATATTTAAAGCTAAACTTTATAATAAAGCCCTTTATCTTTACTAATACTACTAATACTTTAAATATAGCTATATAGTAATATACTATATATTAGCCCTATACTATAGCTATTATATAGCTACTTATTATAATAATAAAAGTAATTACTTAGCTTTTATAAAAGTAATATAGAAATACTATATAAACTACTTAAGTTCTTATTTAGTATAGTTAAAGAGTTATAAAACCACTAATAAGTAATAAGCTAGGGCTTATATTATATACTTAAACTAGCTTAGTACCTTTATTACTTTAGCTAAACTAAATACTAAAGAATAAACTAAAGTAATAAAAGATAGAAGAAAATTAGCTAGCTTTATGCTTTTTTATAAGGTATTATTATAAAAATATATTAGCTACCTATAAGGTAGCTACTTAATAATAGCTAATAGAGACTCTATTATTATACTACCTTTCTTTTATTTAAAAGGAGCTATTAAGGCTTTTTTATAAAACTATAGTATTTCTATAGTAAAGGCATTACTAATAAAAACTAACACCCCCTTTAATTAATAAATATAACTATATAAGTTATATACTAAAATATATAAAAGAAAACCTACTTAGTTTATATAGCCCTTAAAGCTTAGCCTAAAACTAATATAATTATACTTTAAGAATCTAATAAAAGTAATAAACTACCCCTTAACCTAAGTTTTAAACTTTATTAGCTAATAGCTTAAAGTAATTATATAGCTATATATATTTACTACTACTATAGTTTTAAGTTATAAATAATATAAATAGGTACTAACTAATATATAATTACACTATAAAATACTAATATATATTTAATCTATTCTTTTAATTATAAATAAAACTAAATATCCCCTTTTTATATACTTTTAAAGGAGCTTATATAGCCTTATAGCGTTTTTATTAGGAACTTTAACTAACACTATTTATTATAGAACTATTATAAATATATATTATTAAGAAGCAAAATATTATTTATAATTATAAAGTAGTAGTAGCTTAAACTTATTATACTTTTAAAGAAAATAATATAAAGAACTTAAGGTAAAAGAGATAGCACTATTAACTATATATAGGTATTTATAAATATAGTATTATAGTTTTTAAAAGGGTATAACTTTATTAGTTTTAACTATATACTATAGCATATTTATATTAATACTAAAGATACTAACTCTTTATTTATAAAATACTAATTTAAATAATATTATATAAATAAAGACTTTATATTTATTAAGGTAGTATATTAGCTTTACCTTAATAACTTTCTTTTCTTCTTAGTATATATAAGCTATATAAATATATTTACTAAATAGCTTATAGTAGAACTTAATATTATTACTATAACTATAATACTAAAAGGGCTCTATACTAATCTTTATATATAACTATAGTAAAACCTTAAAATATAAAAGGTAGTTTAAAATGCTTATAAAGCTTAAAGATAATAGCACTATTAATATACCTTAGTAAATTAAAAGGCTATATTTAAGGTAGTAATATACTAAGACTATATTATATATAATAAGTAATATAGCTTTTAGTAAAAGGTAGTAGTAAAGGTAATAGTAAGTAAAGGAAGCCTTTAAAAGCTTAAATAATAAGTTAAATTAAAAAGTAAACTCTTATTAAAAACTTAGTAAGTTCTACCCTTATACTAAGATATAAGTAAATTCTAAATACTATAATATACTTATTAAAGTAAAGCTAAAGCTTTTTTTAATTAGTTCTTTTTAATATTTATAGTAAGAATAAATAACCTTTTAAATAACCTTAATACTTATCTTAATTCTATAGCATTCCTTAATAAGAATAAATTTATAATAAATAAGATTTATAATATTCTTAAATAGCTATTAAACTAAAAAGCACTTAAGCTTAATAAGCTTTTAGCTAAGTTTTTAAAGGTATATAGTAAACCTTTAGCTTATACTTTAGCTACCCTTTTTAATATATACTACTAAGCTAAATACTACTTAAAACTATTTTAAAAAGCTAAGGTAGATATTTTATATAAGCTTAGAAAGACCTCTTTAAAGATATAATATATAAAAGTATAGTATTTTATTTCTCTCTTAAATATAATAAGTAAAATCCTTAAAGTAATAATAGTAGTATAGATTATTTATATATTTAAAAAGAAAGGCGCCCTTTTTAATCTTTAAATAAGTAATAAAGTAAACTACTTTACTAAGGTAGCCCTTAGTATTTTAGTAAAAGCTATAAAAATAGTATAATACTATAGTAAAACTATATTACTTTTTTAATTAAATATCTTTATAGCCTTTAATATAGTTTATTATAAATAACTAATATATATAATACTTATTACTAAATTACTTATATAAATAATATAATAAGCCTAAGCCTTTACTAATAAATAAGATACCTACTTAATATTTAAAAGTAAAATAGCTATTACCTAACCTATACCTATAGGGGTTTTATAAGAATCCTTTATATCCTTAATACTATTTTTATTATATATTATACCTTTATATAAAAAACTTAAAATAGTTTACTTTACCTTAGTTCTTAAATTCTTAAATAATATAAATATCTTAGTATATAAATATATAATAAAAAATATATAAGAACGCCTTAAAACTATATAAAAAGTTTACTAAAAATAGTTTTAAGAATCTAGCCTTTAATTCTATTTTTAAAAAAGTAAACTTATTTATTTTACTAAAAAAAGATAATTAAATATAATATAGGTTTAGCTTAGTAATACTATAATTTAGCTAATATAAGCTATATACTTTTTAAGAGTTTAAATATACTATAAACTATAGTAGAAGGTATACTAAAAATAGCTTATAAAAAAGCTTATATACTAATAGCTAGCCCTTACTATACTTACTATATTTATATAAGAGTGCTTACTATAAGAATTAAGACTTCTATATATATAGGTTATATAAAGCCTTATTATATATAGTATAAGCGTATACTATACCCCTATTAAATAAGGTAGTATAGCTAAAGGAATTATAAAAGTATTTATTATAAAATAAACTAAGTGCCTTTAAGTAGTGTTAAGTGCTTATAAGGTAATACTATAAACCTTACTTAAGACTAAAATAGTAATACTACCCTTTAACTTTTACCTTAATTACTAAGTTTAGTAATACTATAAATATATTAAAATAAATAATATAGTAATAAGAATCTATACTATATATACTATAGTTATAATATACCTTTACTATTAGGTAATCTATTAAAGGTAAATATAAGTTATAAAATATAAGCTATTTTTAAACCACCCCCTTTTAATTCTAAAGCCCTTAGCTTAAGTTAAAAACTAAAAAAAAAATAGAAAAATAGGTAGTATAAGGATAGAATTAAAGCCTTTACCTATAATTTATATTAAAATTAGTATATAGCTAAATAAAACTTTAACTTTTGCTTTAAAGTAAAAGTTATTTACCTTTACTACTATTTTACTAAGTTTAAATTAATAGCTTTTATTTAAATATATATAAAAAAGATTAGCTTTAATTACTTCCTTTATAACTACTATATTCTTAAGGTAAAATTACTAATATATTACTATTAAAGTAAAGAGAAGGACTATTAATACTTAATTATATAGTGCTTAAAATATAACAATCTTTAATTTATAAGCACTAATATAGAACTAATATAGAACTAAAGGGATATTTATATAGCCCTTAACTTACCTAAATTAATAAGATACTTTACTTAATAAATACTTAGTATTAGCTAACTCCTTTAATATTATTTAGCCTTTATACTTTAGAAATAATAGAAAATTAACTATATAAAGGAGAAAAAGGCTTATAATAGGCTTAGTAAAAAGAAGAGAGAGATATAAGTAAGAAGGAGCTTATATATCTATTATATAAAAACTAATAATTATAAATATATAAAAGAGTAGTAAAGGAGAGCTATATTAAGACTAAGCTATAAATACCTAATTTATTTATCTATAGAAATTATAAAGTAAAGAAGAAAATAGCTATTAAAGACACTTTAAGTGCCTTAAGAGCGGCTTTATAAGCGCCCTTAGGTTTTACTATAGCTTTAAAAAGTACTTAACCCCTTTTTTAAACCCCCCCCCTCCTTACTTATTCTACCCTTATTCCTTACTTCTTCTCTCCCCTTTTTACTATTTTTAGCTAAGGTTTTACTTATAACTATTATAGCTACTATTATTAATAGGGTATTAGTTTACTTTATAGCTATAGCTAAATATTTTATATAGCTTAATATATTTTGCTTAAAACCCTTAAAAACTGCCTTAGCTATAGTAAAGGCTTAACCTATACTTAGCTTAGTATTAACTAAGCGCTAAGCAATCCTTTAAACTTCTTAATATACTTTAAACTATAATATATTAGCTAAGTAAAGATAGAAGTAAAACTAAAGTAAACTTATATTAAATAAAGACTTTAAATTATTTTTATTCTTATTATTATAAATTACTTAGAAATTAAGAAAAGCCTATATCTTTACTTAATAAAAGGTATAAATAAATAAAAGCTACTTTAGTTAGAAACTATACTAAACTTAAAGTAAACTAAAATAACTTACCCTTTTATAATTATACCTTACTATACTATACTTAAAATAGGAACTACTAATATCTAAATAATTAATAGCTATAATAAACCTAAGGAAGGCTTAAAAAGAAACTTACCTTTTTAATTATAGTAACTTTTTCTTAGATTTTTTATCTATATAATATAAGAGTTATAAAGCTATTACTACTAAGGGCCCTAAAGGGGTTAATACTAAAACTAAGCTAAACCCTAAGATAACTTACTAAGCTATAATTTATTTATTAAGATATAGTTTTCCCTTAAAATTATTAATAAAATTAAAAACCTAAACTAAGCCTATATTAAGAACTAAAAGAAAGAAGGAAAGGCACTTACTAATTTAAGCTTTTACTATAAAAAAAAAGAGAAAAAAGAGGTTCTTAAACTTAAAAAAAAGAACCCTTCTTATAGAAAAAGACCTAACCCCTTAGATTATTTATTAATAAGCTAGTCCTAATTAAGAAATTAAAAAGTAGAAAAATAAAAGTATAATAGCACTAATAAACTTCTACCTTAAACCTAGCCTAAGCCCTTAGTTTACTTATACTAAATTAATAACTATACTTTAAATTAGTAACTATATTCTTAATTAAGTAAGCTTAATAATACATTATTTAATATAGAACTACTATATAATATATTCTAGAATTATTAAACTACTAACTAATATAGACTCTTATTAGCCCTAAATTAAACTATACTTAAATACCCTTAATATACACTTAAACTATATATCTTTAATATATATATTATATATACTTACTATATTAATTTTTATTTTTCTTTAGCTCTTTTAGTAACTATAGCTATTAATTTAGCTAGTAGTATACTATATTTTATATACTAAAACTACTAAGGCTCTGCCTTAAAGCCTTAACCTTAAAAAGATATATAGTAGTATATAGGTTTTTCTCTCTGCTCTAGGGTTTTTCCTATATAAATAAATAAGCAGAAGTACTAGATAATAGCTCCTAAAGCTATCTAGCGTAATTTAATAATAATAATTATTATTGCTGCACCTTTTAACTTACTAATTATTATAATCCTTAATTTTCTAAAGACTTAATATAAGATAAAGCGCTTTAGTAAGGTTTATATATTCCTTAGTATATAATTTATATAGGATTAAAACTAAAAGACTATATTCCTTTACTAAAAGAAATATATAGAGTCTATTATTAAGCGCTTTAAAATCTTAGATTTTACCCCTACTTATATACCTTAGAAGCCTAAGGTAGAAATCCCTTTAAATTAGAAAGACCTTAAAATAGTTAGAAACCTTATAGATTAGCAGAGTAAGGTTAGGTGCTTTAATTAGCTCTTTATATATATAAGGCTAAATATTATATTTATAGTAAATAGGCTTAGTACTATAAATTTAGTATTAAAGCAGATCTATTATAATCTTTAAAAGCACCTTTAGTAATACTTAAAAGGGATAACTAATCTAAGTATTATCTTAGGTAGTAAATTAACCTAAGGTATCTATAATTAAATTTTTTATATCTTTAGATATAGCAATGCCTTTTATATAGATTATCTTAATACTAAGCGTTCTATTATAGGCTATATTATGCTTATTAATAATAGATTAATATTATAGTTTTTAAAGCAGTAAGCTTTAGTAGCTTTAAGCATTACTAAGGTAGAATTTCTTAATTTTATGCTAATAGTATTATCTATAACCTAGGTATTTTAAATTATTAAAGACTTTAGCTTTAATTAACTTTACTTACTATTACTATTTACTAATAGCTAAAACGCAAAGGCAAATGTATTAAATAAGAAGTATTATAGCTATATATAGCATGTTAACCTATAATATAAATAGATTATATAAAGAGTCTATAATAGCCTCTTTTACCTTAAATATATTAGCACTAATTAAATAATTACTAATAGCCTTATAAAAAGCCTTTGCTATAAAAAACATATTAACTTTATAAGGATATTATATATAGCTATAAAGGTAGCTTTTATAGCATTAGATAATATTAAGGGATTTCCTTAGAATCTCCTTAATATAACTCTTTAGGCTCTATATATAGTGACTCTAGTATATCCTTGCTTCTTACTAATTCTCTTTTAATATTAGTAATATTAGCTTAACTAGTTATAAAAGCCTTACCTTTTATATTATCCTTAAACCTAGAGATACTTAATATATTTAGACTATAGTATATAAATAATTATAAGTTATTAACTTTTAGTTAGCTAAGACCTAAATTTTATAAGGAAACCCTACTTTTTCTTATTTTTCTCTTACCTTTTTTATTAATAGCGCTATTATAAATACTATAGTAAGCAGCTAGTATAAAGCTATAGGCATATAATTAACTACAGTATAATAGCTTAAGTAGATTATCTTCCTTTTAAATAAATAGAATTTATGTATAGTTTATATAGGCTTATTATTTAGCTATAAGGGCGGTATTAAATATTACGGAATTCCTTAGTCCTACCTTAGCTGGAACCCTTAGTTTATAATGCCCTAGTATATAGCCTTATATCTTAGGCATCTAGCCTAAGATGCCTATTATATATATTTTGTATGCAGCTAGCATTTCCTCTTAGATAGTCTCTACATAGCTCTATATACTATCATTCTACAAGTATAAAGTATATAAAAAGTATATATAAAGTTTATAAATAAGAGCCTCTCCTTTCTCCTTATAGTTAATAATAACTTTATAAACACTAAATCGCAGTTACTGTCTAGGCTAGTCTATAATATATCCTTAAAAACTTAAAATAATAGCTAATATAGACACTTATTAGCCTTAGCTTAAAATAACTTTAAAGATCTTTAATACTTAACTAAATTATATATCTTAACTATATAAGCTATATATTTATACTATATTAATACTTTTTAAGTCCTTTTAGTAACTATAGCTATTAACTTTGCTAGCAATATATTAAATTTTATAACTAAAACTATTAAAGCCTTACTTTAGGGCCTTACCCTAAAAGAAATATATAGTAATATATAGGTTTTTCCCCTTTTACTAGGGTTTTTCTTATATAAGAGACTAAGTAAAGGTACTAAAGAATAGCTATAAGCTGTCTAGAGTATATAATAATAATAAGTAAAGATACTCAATAGCGGCTATTTTATAGCTGTTTATAGTATTTAAATAAATAAAATAAAGGCTAAAATAATACTCTATATTAAATTTCATAATATTCTATTTTTATCCTCCCTTATGTATAGTGCACCCCTTAAATGATTTTACACATTAACATTGCAGGGGGGGTTCAGCTAATTAAGCGTCTCTTTAGCAATTGTAATAACATAGTCCCTAGCTAAAAAGAACATTTAGCTATATAGAATTTCAATACAAAAAAATGTATCTATAGGCCTTGGTTAATACCCTAAATATTCCCCGTGTGCCGCCTTAACAGCTGCAAGCCCTATGGGGCCTGCTATGCATGCACGTGACCCTTATCTGCGCGTACGTAACCCTCGCTTACTAGGCGCACACGTGACTATTGTCTGCTGGCGCACACGTGACTTTTACCCAACCAGCTGCTAAGAGGGGACTTAGCAGCTGGCCAAGGTGGGGCTTGTCACTCTGTAAAATCATTTAAGGGGTGTATTGTATTTTCTTTTACTTTAGACTAGCTTCTTAGCCTTTAACTTTTTAAGTTATACCTAAATTACACTAAAGGGTATATACGCTTAGTAATTACTTAGAATTTGAAGCTAGTAAGTATTAGCTTTAAAGGGACTATTATTTTATAAAGAAACCTTCTTATATAGCAGGTTATACACGTATCTATAGTAATATAAAGGCTTAGAAGCTATAGTTTAAAAGATATACTTTATATATAGTTAAACTAATTATAATAATATTTAAATAGTAATAATATTTAAAGTAATATAGTATAAGTTTAAAGGTTTTATTATAGCTACTTAAACCTTTACTATATTATAAATTTTAAAATTAAATAAGTTAAATATCAATAGCTAAGCTTAAAAGTCTTTTAATAGCTTCTATAGCTATTTTTAAAGTAAATTTTAATATAAATTATAACTATAAGCTATAAATATACTCTTAATGCTATTATAAGATTTTAAAGCTAATAATATATTTAATAAAATAATAAACTTTTGCGAATTCACCCACACTGTAATAGCGCTATAGAATCGACTTTAATTCGCTTAAAAAGTTAATAAAAAGATTTGCCTTACTTATTTACCCCCCTTTTTAATAGTATATTAAGCCTAAAGTATAGAAATAGTAGGTAATATAATAAATATTATTATAAATAGTAGGAATTATAGCCTCTTCTAAAGTTACTATAACCCTTTTATTAATTTAGATAGAATTATATTTAGTAACTAAGTTAATTCTATATTTAATATAATATAAAATTAAGTATTAGTATACTTATAACTAAAATATAATAAAATTACTAAATTAATACTATCTTTTTTACTAAAAGGGCTTTAGAATATTATTTTATATATTATTAATATAGAGACTATATAGGCTTAATAAAAGGCTATAACTTACTTCTATCTAATATTAAGAGACTTAATAATAACCTTTATCTTTAAGGTAATAGTTAAAAAGGTAGTTAAAAAGGCACTTTAATTTAAAACTATAATAAAAATATTATAAGTAAGAGTTATAGCTAATAGCTTATTTACCTACCTCTTTATTATAGTAGCTTAACCCTTTACTTTTATAGTAATCTCTTTATATATCTACTATAAAATAATTATAAAAGGCTAAGGTATTAATAATATAGCTAAAAGCTATAGCTTAAAAGAAATTATTAATACTATTAATAAAGCTATAGAAAAGGATATTATAATAGTAGTATACTACCTTTATAATAGAGATATAGTAGTTACCTTTAAGAAAATAGCTAAAGCTTATATAAAAGATACTATTTAGGTTTAAACTATATTTAAGCTAAAGGTAATACTAAACTATTAAGTGTTTAGTATTATTATTAAAGGCTTTCTTATTTACTATACTTAGAATACTATAAAGAAAACTATTATAAGTAACCTAGCTAATACTAATAAATATATAATTATAAGGGTAGTAGTGTAAAAGCTATATAAAACCTTTATATAAGCGCTCCTAATTATAGGCGTTAATAATATTAATATAGCTAATAAACTATACTATAGCAGAATTATATATAAAGTAGAAATATTTAAAGCTAAACCTTATAATAAAGCCCTCTACCCTTATTAATACTACTAATACTTTAAATATAGCTATATAGTAGTATACTATATATTAGCCTTATACTATAGCTACTATATAGCTGCTTATTATAATAATAAAAGTAATTACTTAGCCTTTATAAAAGTAGTATAGAAATGCTATATAAACTACTTAAGTTCTTACTTAATATAGTTAAAGAGTTATAAAACTACTAATAAGTAATAAGCTAAGGCCTATACTATATACTTAAACTAGCTTAATGCTTTTACTATTTTAGCTAAACTAAATACTAAGGGATAAACTAAAGTAATAAAAAGTAAAAGAAAATTAGCTAGCTTTATGCTTTTTTATAAGATATTACTATAAAAATATATTAGCTATCTATAAGGTAGCTACTTAATAATAGCTAATAGAGACTCTATTACTATATTACCTCTTTCTTACTTAAGAGAAGCTATTAAAGCTTTTTTATAAAACTATAGTATTTTTATAATAAAGGTATTATTAATAGAAACTAATATCTCTTTTAATTAATAAATATAACTATATAAATTATATACTAAAATATATAAAAGAAAACCTACTTAGTCTATATAGCTCTTAAAGCTTAGCCTAAAACTAATATAATTATACTTTAAGAACCTAATAAAAGTAATAAACTACCCCTTAACCTAAGTCTTAAACTTTATTAGCTAATAGCTTAAAGCAATTATATAGCTATATATATTTACTACTACTATAGTCTTAGGTTATAAATAATATAAATAAGTACTAACTAATATATAATTATACTATAAAACACTAATATATATTTAATCTATTCCTTTAACTATAAATAAAACTAAACATCCCCTTTTTATATACTTTTAAAAAAGCTTATATAGCCCTATAGTATTTTTATTAAAAACTTTAACTAATATTATCTATTATAAAACTACTATAAATATATATTACTAAGAAGTAAAATACTACTTATAGTTATAAAGTAGTAGTAGCTTAAACTTACTATACTTTAAAAAGAAATAATATAAAAAACTTAAGGTAAAAGGAATAGTACTATTAACTATATATAAGTATTTATAAATATAGTATTATAGTTTCTAAAAGGGTATAACCTTACTAATTCTAATTATATACTATAGCTTATCTATATTAATACTAAAAACACTAACTCCTTACCTATAAAATATTAATTTAAATAGTATTATATAAATAAAAACCTTATATTTACTAAGGTAGTATATTAGCTTTACCTTAATAACTTTCTTTCCTCCTTAATATATATAAGCTATATAGATATATTTACTAAATAGCTTATAGTAAAACTTAATATTATTACTATAACTATAATACTAAAAGAGCCTTATATTAGTTCCTATATATAACTATAGTAAAACCTTAAGATATAAAAGGTAGTTTAAAATACCTATAAAGCTTAAAAATAATAGCACTACTAATATACCTTAGTAAATTAAGAGGCTATATTTAAGATAGTAGTATACTAAGACTATATTATATATAATAAGTAATATAGCTCTTAGTAAAGGGTAGTAGTAAAGGTAATAGTAAGTAAAGAGAGCCTTTAAAAGCTTAAATAATAAGCTAAACTAAAAAGTAAACTCTTACTAAAAACTTAGTAAGTCTTACTTTTATACTAATATATAGGTAATTCTTAAACACTATAATATATTTACTAAAGTAAAGCTAAAGCTTTTTTTAATTAGTTTTTCTTAATATTTATAGTAAGAATAAATAACCTTTTAAATAACCTTAGTACCTACCTTAATTTTATAGCATTTCTTAATAAAGATAAATTTATAATAAATAAGATCTATAATATCCTTAAATAGCTACTAAACTAAAAAGCGCCTAGGCTTAATAAGCTTTTAGCTAGGTTTCTAAAGGTATATAGTAAACCTTTAGCCTATACTTTAGCTACCCTTCTTAATATATATTACTAAACTAAATACTACTTAAAACTATTCTAAAAAGCTAAGGTAGTTATCTTATATAAGCTTAAGAAAACCCCCTTAAAGATATAATATATAAAAGTATAGTATTCTATTTCTTTCTTAAGTATAATAAATAAAATCCTTAAAGTAGTAATAGTAGTATAAATTACTTATATATTTAAGAAGAAAGGCATCCTTTTTAATCTTTAAATAAGTAATAAAGTAAACTACTTTACTAAAGTAGCTCTTAGTATTTTAATAGAAGCTATAAAAATAATATAGCACTATAGTAAGACTATATTACTCCTTTAACTAAATATCTCTATAGCTTTTAATATAATTTACTATAAATAACTAATATATATAATACTTACTACTAAGTTACTTATATAAATAGTATAGTAGGCTTAAGCCTTTACTAATAAATAAAAAGCTTACTTAATATTTAAAGGTAAAACAATTACTACCTAACCTATACCTATAAAGGTTCTATAAGAGTCCCTTATATCCCTAATACTATTTTTATTATATATTATACCCTTATATAAAAAACTTAAAATAGTTTACTTTACTTTAGTTCTTAAATTCTTAAATAATATAAATATCCTAGTATATAAATATATAATAAAAGAGATGTAAAAACGCCTTAAAACTATATAAAAGGTTTACTAAAAATAGTCCTAAAAATCCAGCCTTTAACTCTATTTTTAAAAAAGTAAACTTATTTATTTTACTAAAAAAAGATAATTAAATATAATATAGGTTTAGCTTAGTAATACTATAATTTAGCTAATATAAGCTATATACTTTTTAGAAGTTTAAATACACTATAAACTATAGTAAAAGGCATACTAAAAACAGCTTATAAAAAAGCTTATATACTAATAGCTAGCCCTTACTACACTTATAGTGTCTATATAAGGGTGCCTACTATAGAAATTAAGACTCCTATATATATAGGTTATATAAAGCCCTATTATATATAGTATAGGCGTATACTACACCCCTACTAAATAAGGTAATATAGCTAAAGAAATTATAAAAGCATTTATTATAAAATAAACTAAGTGCCTTTAAGTAATATTAAGCGCTTATAAAATAACACTATAAACCCTACTTAAAACTAAAATAATAGTATTACCCTTTAATCTTTACCTTAACTATTAGGTTTAATAATACTATAAATATATTAAGATAAATAGTATAATAATAAGGATCTACACTATATATACTATAGTTATAATATACCTCTACTATTAAGCAATTTATTAAAGGCAAATATAGGTTATAAAATATAAGCTATTTTTAAACTACCCCTTTCTTAATTCTAAAGCCCTTAGCCTAAGTTAAGAACTAAGAAAGAATAAAAAGATAAATAGTATAAAAATAAAACTAAAGCCTTTATCTATAATTTATACTAAAATTAATATATAGCTAAATAAGACCTTAACTTTTACTTTAAAGTAAAAGTTATCTACCTTTACTACTATTTTACTAAGTTTAAATTAATAGCTTTTATTTAAATATATATAAAAAAGATTAGCTTTAATTACTTTCTCTATAACTATTATATTCTTAAGATAAAATTACTAATATACTATTATTAAGGTAAAAAGGAGGATTACTAATACTTAATTATATAGTGCCTAAAATATAACTATCTTTAACCTATAAATATTAATATAAAACTAATATAGAACTAAAGGGATATCTATATAGCTCTTAACTTACTTAAATTAGTAAAATACCTTACCTAATAGATACTTAGTATTAGCTAACTCCCTTAATATTATTTAGCCCTTACACTCTAAAAATAATAGGAAATTAACTATATAAAGAAGGAAGGGGCTTATAATAAGCCTAATAAAAAGAAGAAAAAGGTATAAGTAAGAAGGAGCCTATATATTTATTATATAGAGACTAATAATTATAAATATATAAAAAGGTAGTAAAGAGGGGCTATATTAAGACTAAGCTATAAATACTTAATTTATTTATCTATAAAAATTATAAAGTAAAGAAGAAAATAGCTACTAAAGATACTTTAAGTGCCTTAAGGGCAGCTTTATAAGCGCCCTTAGGTTTTACTATAGCTTTAAAAGGCCCTTAACCCCCCTTTTAAACCCTCCCCCTTCCTACTTATTTTACCTTTATTTCTTACTCCCCTCTCTCTTTTTTTACTATTTTTAGCTAAGGTTTTATTTATAATTACTATAGCTATTATTACTAATAAAGTATTAGTTTACTCTATAGCTATAGCTAAATATTTTATATAGCTTAGTATATTCTACTTAAAACCCTTAAAAACTACCTTAGCTATAATAAGGGCCTAACTTATACCTAGCTTAGTATTAACTAAGCACTAAGCAGTCTCTTAAACTTCTTAGTATACTTTAAACTATAATATATTAGCTAAATAGGGATAGAAATAGGACTAAAGCAAACTTATATTAAATAGAGATTTTAAATTATTCTTATTCTTATTATTATAAATTACTTAAAAATTAAGGAGAGCCTATACCTTTACTTAATAAAAGGTATAAATAAGTAAGGGCTGCTTTAATTAAAAACTATACTAAACTTAAAGTAAACTAAGATAACTTACCCCTTTATAATTATACCTTATTATATTATACTTAAAATAGAAACTATTAATACCTAAATAATTAATAGCTATAATAAACCTAAGGGGGGCTTAAAAGGGAACTTACCTTTCTAATTATAGCAACTTTTTTTTAGATCTTTTATCTATATAATATAAGAGTTATAAGGCTACTACTACTAAGGGCCTTAAGAGGGTTAGTATTAAAATTAGGCTAAACCCTAAGATAACTTACTAAGCTATAATTTATTTATTAAGGTATAGTCTTTCCTTAAAATTATTAGTAAAACTAAAAACCTAAACTAAGCTTATATTAGAAACTAAGGGGAAGAAGAAAGAGTATTTACTAATTTAAGCTTTTACTATAAAAAAAAAAAAAAAGGTTTTTAAACTTAAAAAAAGAGGACCTTATTTATAAAAAAAAACCTAATCCCTTAGATTACTTATTAATAAGCTAGTTTTAATTAAGAAATTAAAGAGTAGAAATATAAAAGTATAGTAGCACTAATAAACTTTTATCTTAAACTTAACCTAAGCCCTTAGTTTACTTATACTAAATTAATAACTATACTTTAAATTAATAACTATATTCCTAATTAAATAAGCTTAATAATATATTACTTAATATAAAACTACTATATAATATATTTTAGAATTATTAAACTATTAACTAATATAGACTTTTATTAGCTTTAAACTAAACTATACCTAAATACCCCTAATATACACCTAAACTATATATCTTTAATATATATATTATATATATTTACTATATTAATTTTTATTTTCTTTTAGCTCTTTTAGTAACTATAGCTACTAACTTAGCTAGTAATATACTATATTTTATATACTAAAACTACTAAGGCTTTACCTTAAGGCTTTAACCTTAGAAAGATATATAGTAGTATATAGATTTTCCTCTCTACTCTAGGGTTTTTCCTATATAAATAAATAAGCAGAAGTACTAGATAATAGCTCCTAAAGCTATCTAGCGTAATTAAATAATAATAATAATATTTAATAAAATAACTATTAAAATAATAGTATTTCTATAGCTATAAAGTTATTAATTTATAAAACTAATAAATTTATAGAGGAAATTAGTATAAATTAATAAAATTAATTTAGTAATAAGTTTAAAAAGCTAGAAATTATTATATTTTAAGGTTTAAAGGTTAATAAAAATAAGTACTCTTTATATTACTTAACTAGATTAAAAATAAGCTAGTATATATTATTAAGAGGCTACTTATACTAGCTATAAGTACTCTTAATAATAAATTTATAGGTAAAGGCCTTTATTATTAACTATAATACTATATAATAAGTAAGTTATAAATATTACTAAAAGTAATAAGGCTAATTTATTATAGTAAATATAGTATAAGTGAATGCAGTGCGTTATATTTTAGGAAGTACTAGATGGTCACTCTTTTTTCCTCTAATAAGCCTAGAAAGAAAAGTGGGGAGTACGTGATTAAAGCTTTCTAGGCACTAAGGGGATAAGGTCTATGAAAGAGCCTAATAGCTAAGAAAGTCCCCTGAAAATAGCTGTTATTTTCAATAATCAAAAGTATTAAAGACCTATTATAATCTATTCAACTAAGGTATTATACAGTAATATATAGGGTTCCCTCCCTTTACTAAGGTTTTTTCTATATAAATAACTAAGAAGAGGTACTAGAAAATAGCTGCTAAGGCTATCTAGTGTATTTACTAATAGTAGTAATATCATTACTTAATAAGGTAAGGTGAGGTAGGTGGGGCAGGTGGGACAAGTATTAGGTGTAAAATTATTTAGAGCTTGTACTATATATCGCTTTATTCCCGGATGTGACACTTATCGCGACCACGTGCATTCTTCAACGTAATTGCCTCGTCTTTGTGGTGTTTCCGCATGTTCGTAGGACTTACGAGTCTGAAACTTCTGCGGTTGCTCGAAGGTAAGTTGACGATTTCACTACGTGCAAAGAATGTAGGCGGTTCTCTGTATAAATAACATCCTTGTCTAACAGTCCAGGTTGAGGTATACCATCAAGCCCGCATCGCGTACAGACGAGCTCCGATTCGTTGACTTCAGTTTGAAAATTAGATTCCGAGGTTTCGATTATATACTTGTCCAATAATATAGCATGGCGAATTTTGTGAATTTCGTAACTGGCAACGCCAACAAGTTGCGCGAAGTCAAAACTGTGCTGGAGCCTAGTATCGAGGTGCGAAGCCACCCACTTGATATTGAGGAGGTCCAGGGAACAATCACAGAGGTGACTGAATCCAAATGCCGCAAAGCTGCTGAAATCATCAACGGCCCTGTTCTTGTTGAAGACACAGCTCTGTGCTTCAATGCGCTGGCTGGGTTACCGGGGCCTTACATGTAAGACTAACAGGCTATTTCACGTTCGTGTTTCTGTTTAACATTGTTTGATTTTTGCATAGTAAGTGGTTTCTGGCAGATATTGGTCATGAAGGTTTGAACAACCTCTTAGCGGCTTACTCCGATAAGTCGGCCGAGGCAGTCTGCACCTTCGGTTACTCCGAAGGACCAGGACATGACCCCATCATTTTCCAAGGCAGATGCTCAGTAAGTCACCTTCTGGCCAAAAACGTAGTATATAAATGTTAAATTTGTTGTCTGACCTATTGTATTGAAGGGGAAAATTGTTCCAGCCAGAGGACCTCTGCGATTTGGTAAGTCAAGCAATGAAACCCTCTCGCCGTCGCCGGCATCAATGGAATCCTAGAGCGCAATGCTAATAATGAGCCGCCGCCCGCCACTCGTTATGCTGACATGATTTCTACGAATAGGATGGGACCCGATTTTTCAGTATGAAGACAAAACGTAGGTTTGCAGGCTTGATTTCCATTCCAGACAATGCGATGATTCTTTTCCAGAGTGACATTGGTAATGGGATACTGATTTCGAATTTCTGGAAGGTTTGCCGAGATGGACGAGACCCAAAAGAACGAAATTTCTCATCGGGGCAAGGCCCTTGAGAAGTTACGGCAATGGCTTGAAGACGGCAAAGTGGCGGAATAAAGAGTTGCCTATGTCTTAGCTTGCTGTTTTAAACTTTGAAGTTTGTCATTAGAAACGTATTACGACCTTGGGAGAAAGACCAGTGTATTAGGACTTACAAAAGCAGCTCAAAGTTTTCATACTTGCCAAAGTAATCTTCTCCGCGTCTGTAGAGTCGGATGATTGATTCTATCTTGCGCCCGCCATTTTTCAGACGGCCGCTCCGGCTATATTTCTTTATGGCTTGCGGATTTCGAACGGACGGATCGAAAACGTAAAGACACGGTTTGTTTTCCTTGTTTTTCTCGAACCCCACCACCGTTAGAGAATGTCCTGCGGCAGATTTATTTCAGCATTCGGAACCGTTTGATTGGACTCTTGCGATTCAAAGGTACTGGTTAAGTTCGAGGTACACACACACCTTGGTACTGTAAATAAATAGGTGGGAGATTGGTAGACCGTATTTTTGAATGGACGTCGGCGCCACTGGCTTGTTCAAAATAGGCCTCTATTTCATTTAATAGCTCCTGGTACGGCTTTTCATCCTTGGTGCCGCGAAATGCTTTCACTGTGCAGCTATGATCTGGTTAGAGGGAACAACTTGGTCGAAACTGATCTTCTTGGGGCATATGTACGGGATCGAAACACTCCTGAAGAGAGCCTGGGCCTATGAGGGACATTGGATCAGCGACGAGCCCATCGACATTTTTTCAATGCAACAAACATTGCGGCAAATACCTCTGGTGTGCCTATAAACTTTCTTGTTCCTCTTATGCCACCTGTTTCTAGACGGCCATTTGAGTTAAACCCCATGTCCCAAGCCCTTTCGATAAGGTCTTGAATCTGAAAAATCGAAGGAATGTCATCCCCAAAAAATTCACATCCACAGGATCTCGTGCTAATTATGTAGGATATCAAGCATTGGATATTTCGATAACCACAGAATCCTCCTAGTCGCTCTCAACGGTGGGTCAGTTCTGTCTCTGATAGTTCATGCAATGTCAATCACTTCGACATCAGAGGGGCGGGGCTTACCTTCCTTATACAGCTTGGATACATGTTGTACGCAAGGATTACAGAAATACGCGTAACCAATCCAAGGACTTCGTTCAACCAGCCAGATAAGATCAGGAATCACACCTGTGAGAGTGGTCAGAACAAACACAATTGGGACCCAGAAGTCAGTTTGGCGAAGCGGCGGAGTTATATAGCTCGTGAATTTACCCTCAGTACACACTTGACCGCCTTCTCTTAACTTATCCGCCAGCCATGTGGGCATTGCAGTCTCGCGAGCGAATCTACCTAAATGAGTTTCCTACAAAGTCATATTAGTGCAAGAATAACTGATGACAATAAGGCGAGCGCCGAACCCCTAGTGGCAGAACAGTTTGAACTTGCCGATTGCCATCGCAGATTTCTGTGCCCTTTCCACACGAGGTTCCTGGTGAAGTGCTGCCTGGCGCGGAGGCAGCCTTGGTATAGCTTTCTCCCGTGTCATCGCATATGTGATGCGTTTTTCGCTTCGTTCTTGGTGGCTTCCGCCGGTCGAAAATAAAAGCCCAGTTAATCATGATGGCCGTTTGATATGGTACTGTTAGACTGGAGCATTGCTATTTAGAGGAGTGAGGCTATTCGTGGAACAAGACATCGCTATTTGCGAAAGCACCCTACTAAGTAAGCACTGTTTAAGTAAGAGAATTACATACAAAGACTATACTAAGATTGAGTGTGTTAATCTTAAGATGTACTAGAATTTATACTTTAAAATTGCAAAGAAAACATGCTTAATTAAATTTATGACATTTTTATTATAATTTATGATTATTATGATTTAAAGAATATATACTAGTAAAGTAAAGTTGTTATAGTTTAGCCTAAAAGGCTGCTGCTTTTTAGCAATAATAGTATTATTAATATTATTAAAGAAGAAAAAGAAAGCCTTTCTCTTCTATGCTATATATCTAGCTTATATATAATATAAGTGTGTAAGAGTGGCTTTAAGTAAGCCTTAAGGGGCTTATTAAGGGCCTAAAAAGGGAGCGCTTAGAATCTAAGCTTAGAGCTTAAATCTATTATATAGCCCCCTTTTTGCCCCCTACTAAGCGTCCTAAGAGCAGCCTAACGTGTTCTGCTCCTTATCCCCTTAGTGCCTAGAAGGCTACACCTATATACCCCCCACTTTTTATTAGTAGCTTATTAGATAGATTTAGGCTACTTTTTAATACTTACTTTTTAGCTATGTTTAATAGCTATACTATATAGCGCTTTATAATCTTTAATATTAATTTTTATAAAAAAATATACCTTTTAGTATTAATTAGTATCTTTATTATTGAGAGTAAAGTATAGCGATTTTTTAGTATAATTTTATTAATACCTTAATAGTTTATATATTGTGATAGATTTAAGCTAGTGGCTTAGATCCTTATTAAAGCTAGATAGAACCTGCCTAGGACCCCTAAAGTAAGCCCTACTTTAGCATAAAGTATATAAAAGGTATATATAAAGTATATAAATAAAGGCCTTCCTTTCCTCTTTTTATTTAATAATAACTTTATTAATATTAAATTAAAGTTATTATTAAGGCTAATCTATAATAATTATTTACTATTAAAAGATTATAAATAGTAATAATATAGTAATATACTATAAATATATAAAATAAGATAATATTTTATCTTAGTAATTTATAAAAGTAGCTTTCCATTTTCTAAGGTTTTTAAGTATACTTTTAAAGGTTAGTATATAAATAAAAAGTGCTATTTTATACTTAGAAACGCTATTAATAGCTATAATTAATTAACTTTAAAGCTTTATATTAATTATATTTAGTAAAAAAGGCTAGAGCTAGATAGAACCTACCTAGGGGTCCTAGGTAGGTTCTATCCAGCCTTAATAAGGATCTAAGCCACTAGCTTAAATCTATTATATGTATTATATTTTGTATTTAGAAAGTTAGGACATATTGTATTCCACTGCCCTAATCCTAAAAGCATAGTAGTTAAGCGTTATAGAAAACCTAACCACTTTTCTTATATAAGTAAGAAAAGTAAGGAGGTTATAGGTTTAACTTTTATATAAAGTATAGATTTTTCTAATACCTTAGAAAAATAAGGGCTAGCTTAAAATATTAAATAAAAATCTAAACTTTAATTTGTAAGGTATAAATAGATATATTAGCTAATTAGTACTTAATAAGAAAAAAATAAGGTAAAGTTATCTATTCTCTTTACTTACTAAGTAGTATAAATTAACTACTACTATATTATATAAATAAGTAATTTACCCTTTCACTATTAAGTTATATAGCTAGTTTATTGCTATAATTAATAGGGTGAGGGTTATTTTCTTAGGTTATTAAGTAAGCTATATAAACAGAACTATAAAAAGTATTATATAAAATGGTATAATTGTTAGGTGGCGAATTGGTAGCTAGGCAAAGGCGATATAGCATTTAGTATATTAACTAAAGCTTGCCTCCTTTAAGTCTTTTTGCGTGTGCCTTAGGGCTTTTATATATTAAATAGGTAACTAAGCGTAGGCGCTTAGGCGCTATATACTCTAGTTGCCTTATAAGGTATATATACTTTATAATTACCCTCCCTCTTAAGCTAATATCCTTAGCAGTTAATATATTACTTATTAATATCCTTTAATACATACCTTATATATTATATTATTATTATACTATAACTACCTTCTTAGTTTAGTATTATTTCTACTTCCCTATATAATTTATAGTAGGTCTATAGCTATTTATACCTTAATCTAACTATAATAAAAGAAAGGAAAATAAATAATTCTAAATTACTAGTTATATTAGGCTACTATATATTCTCCTTCTTTTTGCTATATTTACTCCTTCGCTTTCTTTACTCTTTTATATTCTCATAATATATATTTTTAATAATATTATTATAATACACTAGTTTTTTATTACTAAATTATTAATATATTAATATATATTATCTACCTTTAAACTTATATATATTTATATTATATATGTATATAATATAAGGATTTTATAAAAAGCCCCTTATTTACTTCTACTTTAGTACTGCTTAACTATATCTTTTATCTCTTTTTAATTATTTATAGAAAACTCTAGGTATTTAGCTATTATATATAGTATAATAAACAAAATAATACTTATTTAGGCGTAAGTAATTATTATTACTTCTATAGCTTTTTGCTTATATTTTAATAGGTGCTTATTATAATATAAGGAGATTAAAAGGACCTTTTATAAATATATAATTAGCTTAAAGCGTTTGTAACTAAGTAGTAAGCTTTAAGTAATAGTAATAAAGATAATAATAAGAAAGATAGTAGTATAAGCTATTATCTTTTTATAAAGGAGACTTAGTAGGCACTTAATAAGCTTTTCCTTATTCTTTTATATAGTTTTAACTATATAAATTAAGCCTATAGGTTAGTATATAGTCTTATTAGTACTAAGAAGGCTATCTATATATATATATCTTACTCCCTTCTCTTTAGTCCTTTACTAATATTTTTAGGCTATTAAGATTACTTTTAAAAGCTATACTATAGCCTATTAATAGGTATAAGTAGTATATTTTCCTCTCTCTCTATAAAATCTTATAAGTATATTACCCTATTCTTAATACTCTTTTACTTATATTTTCTTAGGAGGATTATTAAGAGTAGTATAAGGCTTAGTAATTAACCTAAGTCCTTTACCTTTACCTTAGTAAGGCAAGGTATATAGTTTAGGCTATAATAATTATATAGGTATATTAAGGGGCTATAGTAGTAATTAGGTTAGAGGCTAACTATATAGTGTTTATGCCTAATAGCACTACTTTAAATCCCTTACCTACTAATATATGTGAGGACCGACGCCTTTAGGCACATTCCCTGAGGGGTCTCACAAGGGTTAGCCTAGCTGAGGTTACGTAAGGTAACTAAGCCCGCTTTGCATAAAAGCCTATATATTTTAGGCTAGGGTTGTTTTACTTTCTTTTTACTCCTTAGTTTATAATTATTATTAATAAAGCACTCTTTACAGCCCTTATGCCTGCCTTTATACGCTAGCTGTAATATAATTATAGACTTATAAATAACCTTACTAAGGAGCGTTCTTTAAATACCTTATTAATACTACTTCTTTTATTAAGCTTATTTAACACTTACTTTATTAGCTATATATAATGTTAAATTAAGCTATAGACCTAAATAATTAGATTAAATACTCTATATAAGAGACTAAGGATAATTAATAAGATTATCTACTTAACTAACTAGTAGAGAGTTAGTTAAAAAGCCTAAAAAAGAGGCTGCTACTAATAGTATAATAACTATTATAAAGATAAAGATAACACCTTACTTAATACTTTTTTAGACTATAAATAAATAAAAAGTTTACTATCCTTATTATTAAATAAATTAAAAGATTCCTTAGTATATAAATCTCTACTTAGAATTACTTTACTATTGCCTATATTAACTATAGTAAATAATAATAATACTACCCCTGCTTAAGCTATTAGCTTATTAGTATAAATAAATATACTTAAATCTAAAGACTAAAATAATAAAAATTGTTATACTTTATATAAAGCTTTTAGACCTTTTAAAAGAGATACTATGCCTAAGATTAATACCTTTAAAGGTATTTATTTTAAACCCTTAAGCCTAGCTACTAATAAGAAACTATAACCCTATAGAAAAAACTAAGAAGCTAAAAACCTTAACTACTATAAGAAAGTTAGAGAATCCTATACTTAACTAGCTAACTTTAATAAAGAGAAAGGAAAATTTAAAGGATAGATAATTTCTATAATTAATTATCTTTACATTAATTAGCGTTACTATATTAATAAACGCTACTAAATAGCTACTGTTTTTAACTAATTAATAGGTCCTACTTAAGACTTAGTAAGATATTAATATATCTTAGATAATAACCCTTTTTATAGCATATAAGAGATACTAGCATAGCTAAAGGCAATTTTTAGAGATTTATACTCCTTTACTATAGCTAACTATACCCTTAGCTAGCTACTTTTTAACATTTAAAAGGATAATATTAACACATTTATTGCTAAAGTTAATATCCTCTTTAACTAAGCTAATATTAAAGATAGTGTATAAAAGACTACTCTTTATAATTGCCTACTACCTAGCTTTAACCTTATAGGCTAATTAAGAATATTAGCTAAAAGTAAATTAACCTTATATAAACGTTTTACTTATAAGATAACCGCTGCTATTATTAGCTAAAATAAGAGCTATACCTATTAATAGAAAACTAACCTACCTTATTTAAAATAGAAATTAATGTTACCTTTATAAGAACGTTCTAACTATTAAGAATGTTTTAAGCCTAAACCCTTAGCTTTCTTTAACGTTTAAAAGATTATTAATATATTATAAGAGAAAGCTTATATTAAAGGCGCCTATTATAAATATAGATTAATTAGTTACTATTAAGCAAAGTGTCTAAATAAAAAGGCTATAATCTATGCCTTTTCTGCTTATTTTAATAAAGACCTAAAACCTTTATTAAATAAAGAGAAAGAGAGTAGTAACCTCTTTAAAGTTATAAAAGAAGAAGAAAGCTTAGAAAATAATTTAAACTACTAAAAGTCTTCTTAATAGTTTATAGTATACTATAAGTAGCTAGGTGTAGATAGAAGTTATTATTTAATTAATTTATTATACCTATTTAAGTAAAGAATAATAGACTTAAACTCTATACTAATGCTTTCTATAATATTAAAGCTAGAATCTACCTCTTTATAACGCCTAAATTTATAAGAAGAGTTATTAAGACTCTTAAGAGTAAAATTATAAAGCTTCTAAAACCTCTATAATTAGCTAACTTTAGAAACATACCTTAAGGTTTTATTACTTAATATATATAAGCTTCCTTTACTCTAAATAATTGCTAGTTTTAACATTAAAAGTTCTTAATTATAAAATCTAACTATAATATCTTTATTAGTTAAGACTTTTAGGTTAAATATTATGTTAAACTCTTTCCTACTATAAAGACTCTAATTTAGCCTAATAATATTCTACTACTTACTTATTATTCTAAACCTATTATTATTAATAACTAAGCTTAAAAGACTATAAATATTAAGGCTTAAGCTAATATTATCTATTATAATTATTTAATAAACTAAGATAAGAAAGTATAGAAACAGAAGCAGATTCTTTAATATAACTAAAGAGAACCTATTGCTATTTAGGCTATATAACCTATAAAAGAAGAGACTATTTCTTTAACTATTAAACCTAAAAAGTTAGAGAAGAAAGAGACAAAACCTTTAGTAGATTTAAATAAGCTAATAGATAAAATTTCCTTAGATTTACATTAGACTTAATAGTCTTATATACCCTTACCTTTATAGCTTATTCCCTTTATTAAATAACTTAATAATATAGTTTTAGTAGTAGAATTCTTAGTAAAATAAGCTTACTTATCTAAAACTACTTATAGTAAAAGGATAATAATTCTATTCCCTAAAGGTAAAAAGCTAAAATATATAGACTTAGTCTAAAAGTCTCTATTATTATAGCTAGCTTACTTAGAGGGATTCTTCTTAAAAGAGTTATTAACTTACCTTCCCCTATCTTAACTAAGGTTTAATATAGTCCTTAAACTTAAATAATTAATAACTAAATAACTAATATAATATAATACCCCCTATACCTATATATAACTTAAAAAGGAAATAATAGAGGAGTTAGTCTAAATTAGCTTTATTAAATAAAGCTTTAATATACTACTTTATACTACTTTTATATTATTTATGCTAAAGAAGGGATTAAAGAAAAGGTATTTTTACTATAACTTCTGCTTTATTAATAGTTTTATTAAGAAATAGCTTACTTTAGCTTTTAATATCCTAAGCACTATTACGTAAGTTAGAAGAGTAAAGTAACTCTTAAAGGTAGATATTATAAGAGCCTTTAATTAAATATTAGTAGCCCTTTAGTTAAGATATCTTATAGTATTTAGAATGCGCTTTAGTATATATTAATAGAAAGTCCTTCCCTTTAGTCTTAGCATTAGTTTTACTTAGTTTTAAGCCTTAATTAATGCTTAACTTAATAAATTGCTAAACTTTATTACTAATATATACACTAATAATATATTAATCTTTATAAAGGAAAAAGATAAAGATTTACGCTTTAATATAGTAGAGAAGGTAATCTCTTATCTATATTAAGCTAAACTCTAAGGTAATATTAAGAAATTATACTTTAATATATAAAAGGTTAACTATTTTAGCATATAATTAGAGGTTAGCTGCAGGGTAAGCATTTACTTAGAAAAGATCTAAGCTATTATAAATTAGAAGTAAGAAGATATAAACTTATAATAGGCTGTATGCTCCTTTTTAAGCCTATATAACTATATTTATATTTTCTACTATTACGCTAGTAAGACTACTAAACTGTTAAACTAACTATTAAAGAAGAATATACTTTTTATTAAAGGTCTTAAGTAACTTATAGCTTTTAATAAGCTTAAGAAATTAGCTATATAAGCTTTAATACTAGCCTTTTATAAGCCTAAACAACTATTAAAGGTGGAATATAATGCCTTAGCTAAAGCTATAGGTAGCGTGCTTTAGTAAGAGTAAGAAAACCACACTTAGAAACCCTTAGGCTTCTTATTAAAATTATTAACTATAATAGAATAAGTATATTTAATTTAAGACTAAGAATTACTTACTATAATTTATACTCTTTATAATTATAAATAAGCCTTATAGGGTGCTAAATTTATTATAGTTACTAATTATTAAGCTTTAACCTTCTTCTTATTTAAACGCCTACTCTTTACTTAATAAATCTATTAGTCTTAATACCTTACTAATTTTAATATTATATAGCAGTATTAACTAAGAAAGGAGAATATAGCTATAAATGCCCTTTTATAAAAAACTATTAATAATCCTATAGTAAAAGTATATAAGAAGCTTAACTAAGATATTATTCTAATTTCTCCTAAATAAATTAAATTATAAATCACTACTTTAGAGACTACTATTAATTTAATAACGCTTACTAAAGCTAATCTTATTAATTTAATTATCTAAGAAAACTGTAAATAAGATCTAAGTCTTTATAATAGAAAGCTAATAGTCCCTAAGACTTTAACTAATAGTAAAATCTTTTTATATACTACTTTAATCTATAAAGCTTATACTTCTACTATATTTACTTATAGTAGTTAAAATAAGACTAAAGCTTTATTAGTAAAGACCTATTAGTAGAATAGACTAAGTTATAATATTAAAAGATATATAGTGAATTGTTGTAATTACTAGCGTAATAAAACACATTATAATAAAACACTAAGACTCTTATATCTAATTCCTATTCCTTCCTATATATAACATATAGTAGTAGTTAATAGAAAGATAATACTAATAAATATATATAGTTACAACTATATTTAGGTATTTATTTATAAGTTTAGCTAACTTATAATATTTATCCTTAGTAAAAAGAATAATAACGCTAAGACCCTTATAAGTTATTACTTTTATTAAGTGTATTAGTTCTTTAAAATACCTAAGGTTTAGATTTTTAATAATATAAGACTATTTATCTCCGAATTTATAGATATAATAAATAAGCTAACTAATACTAAATATTATTATAAAAGTCCTTGCTATCCTTAGACTTAAGGAAGTGTTAAGATTATAAATACTAACTTAGACTAATGCCTATGTTTCTATATAGATAAGTACTAAACTTATTAAAGTAAATACCTTTCTTTATTAGATTTTATATATAATAGTTTATATTATACTTCTTTAAGGATAAGCTTACTAACTATTACTATTAGTTATAAACCCTACTATTTACTTTCTTTACTATTAATAGAGGTAGATATAAACTCTAAGAGAAAGAAGGCAGCTACTAAGCTTATATCCTAACTATATAATATTTAATAAATTGCCTATAGAAATACTCTTTACGCTTAGAAATAATAAGAAAGTTAAGCTAATAAGAAAAGATAAGCTATTAACTAGTTTATTAAAGACCTTATTTATATAAGTAAGAGAGGATTTTTAACTAAAGCTCTTATAACTTAGTTAGATTTTTAATAGGCTAGCCTATAAAAGGTCCTAAAAGAATATAGTTTTAGCTACATTTTAAAGACTTTACTATAGTTTAAAGGAAGCTAATTATTTTATATAGATTGCTTATAAAAAGCAGCTAATAATCTACTATCTTAGTAATATATACAGCCTAAGCTGCCTAATGTTATTAATAGTAAGCTAAAATAGGAAGTTAAATAAATTTTAGCTTCCTAGCTTATAGGTAAAGGTATAAGGCAGAAGCTTTAATATTAGGTTATATAGTAAGGTTTAAAACTAAATAAAGTATTTTATAATACTAATAGTTTTAAATATATAGTAACTCTAATAGAATCCTTTTACTAAGAGTACCTTAATGCTATAGGTCTGCTTATAAGGTTATAAACCTAAGTTTAGTAGGTAGCTAATAATATAGATAGCAGTCTATATTTTAATAATAATTAAGCAAAACATAGGGCTTAAGGGTTAAGGGTGCTAAGCTAGTATAAAAAGCGTTATAAATAATTTTAGAAGGGCTTAGACTATATTGTTAGTGTTTTTGCTATTTAATAGTAATTTCTTTACCTTTCTTTAGGAATCTTATAAGTATAAGCTAAAGTTATATAGTAACACTAGCTTAGAGAGGGGTAGTGTAAGGACTAACGCCTTTAAGCATATTTCTTAAGGGGTTTTATAAGGGTTAGCCTAGCTAAGGTTATATAAGGTAACTAAGCCTGCCTTATATAAAAGCTTACACATCCTAGGCTAGAGTTGTTTTACTTCCTTTTTGCTCCTTAGTCTATAATCGTCGTTAATAGAGCACTCTTTGCGGCCCCTATGCCTGCCTTCGTAAGCTAGCCGTAACAATATATAGGACTTGTTCCTTATTAAAATGCCTACGTTATAGTATAGTTTTATAGTTATTGTTTTTTTTTTTAATATATAGGAAAAAATAGTTTATTAACTTTTTACTTATATTTTGCTATAATATTGCTTAGTCTTTGTTTTCTTTTTCTTATATACTAATATAAGCTAAGGTGTGTGTATATTTTCTTCTATAGTCTATTAGTTATATTTATTAAGCTAACCCTTTTATTTTACTAAGTAGTAGGTTTCCTTATTAATTATCTTTTTATTTTATATTTCTTTTACTTTATACTTATCCTCTTCCTTCTCTTTTAAGTTAAGAATTACTAGCTTATTACTATTATTTTAGTAGTCTTTCTATAGTTTTAATAAGTAAATATAAAATATATTATATAGCCTTTAGTACTTTTTTAGTAGTTTTAGTTAGTATACTTATTTACTAATAGTATATAGTATTTAAAACAGTTTTAAGTATCTAAGGTTTAGCTTTCTCTTTATTTACTTTACCTTAATATTCTTTATAAATAATAATACTATATCTCTCTTTTAGAATATTATTTATTAGTATTCTTTATTATAATAATTTACCTATACTTTTATAGCCCTTTACTATATTTTTACTAGTTTATTCTAAACTTTATATAGTTTTTTTATATATACCTTTACCTTTAGGACACCTTCTTTTAGTATATTATGTTTAATACTTAAGTAAAACTCTAAGTAATACCTAAATAGTATATAATTTAGTGCTAGCCTTATTATTTAGTTTATAGTATTATTATAAATAAATTATACTTATAATAGTAGTAAAGGCTATATTACTTAGTTTTTACTTATAAAGTATTATAAGTAGTGTTTTAATACTTAGTTAATATATTTTATTTAGCTATTAATTTATAAGTAAAATACTATTAAAAGCCTTCTTTTTATTTATAAGTAATAATATAAATTACTTTAGAAAGTATTAGTAAATACACTGCCTTAGTCTAATATTACGCCCTTTATAGCGCTAAATTATAATTCTATTTTATAGTAGAAAATTTTTATAAGTTCTACTATATTAATATTTATAGTAACTAGTAGAAAGATAGCATACTTAGTATATTAGTTTATAATTACTAGTATTATATTAATATAGCTATTCTTACTTAATACTTTTAGTAATTTAGTTATAAAATTTATTAACACTTCTGCCTATAGTTACTTAGGAATTAGTAGGGATTTTAGCTAGCTATATAAATAATGCCTCCTTATAATAACTCTTTAGTATATACTATAATTAAATATATAATCCACTAGTACTTACTTTATTACTAACTAATAGTATAATCTTTTTAAAAGCTTTATAGTTCTATTAATTCTAAAATAACTAACTAGTAGATTATTATAATATAGCTATAAAAGCTTCTATTATAAAATAAGCTTTTATAAAATAACTATTATAGTTTAGCCTAATTAAGCTATTGTAAGTGTTAGGCGCAGACATATTAGTCTCCTAGACCCTCTTACCAGCTATGCTAGCTATAAGACAAAAGAATATATATTAATTAGAGTTATAGGTCTCTAATTAATTAACACTTATATTACTAATTGTACGCTAGGGGTGGCAGCCGCCTACTAGCTATAAAGCTAGGTTAAAGACTTAGTCTATTATATAGCTCCCTACTTAGGTCTCTATAATAACCTACTAGACCTATATATACCCTACACTCTCTTAGCAATACCTATACATCCCCTAAGGACCTACTCTTATCTTATAAGCCTAAGCTAAGCTAAGACTTAAACCTATAACCTTAAACTCTAATTAACTATTATAGTTTAGCTTAATTAAGCTATTGTAAGTGTTAGGCGTAAATATACTAGTCTCCTAAACCCTTTTGCTAGCTACGCTAGCTATAAGATAAAAGGATATATATTAATTAGAGTTATAGGTCTCTAATTAATTAACACTTATATTATTAGTTGCATGCTAGGGGTGGCAGCCGCCTGCTAGCTATAAGGCTAGGTTAAAGACCTAGTCTATTATAATAACTACCTATTCTTTATATAATAGAAGGCTATTTATATTATATTACTATATCCTTACCTTTTCCTTTAGAATTACTATAAACTTACTTTTAGCTATTTTTTATAAGTTTAAGTTCTATTTTTAGGCTTTTAAAAGAATTTTAATAAAAGGCCTATAAATATTTACTAAATAAGGATTAAAAGATTTAATAAACTCTTAAACCTCCTTAGCTTTAATATACTAAACCTAAGTAACTTTATCCTTAAAATTACTAGGTTTTAACCCTTATTTAGCTAATATTTTAGTAGTAACTTTAGCCCCTTAAGTAATAAAGTTTAGCCTTATTAAACCTTCCCTTTTAACTAAGATTAATTTTATCTTTAAAGGCATTTTACTATACCCTTTTATATACTTAGGTATAGTTTTAGCTATATCTTTTAACACTAGCCTCTTTTATAACTTTAGTAATATCTCTTAGTTTATTAGCTTTTTACCCTTATAATTAAGCTATTTTAATAATATATTAATAGGGTTACTCTTTTTTATCTTATATTTAATTATAAAGTTAAATAAGCTAAAGAATATATACTATCTTACTTACTAATTATTTAGCTTACTTTAATTTATAAATATTTATAAGTTATAGTAGTTTTAAAAAACCTTTATTAATATTACTATACCTTTAATATAATATTACTAATATTTAAATAACTTAACTATAGTAAATAACTCTTAGTTAGCTATACTATAATTATATTTTATATTAGTAAACTTTTAGGACTAAAATATAATAGAATAATATTGCCCTTTATTATTTAGCTAAGAGATAATGCTTATTATAGCAAATATAAATATAATAAGAAAGATAGTAGTATAGGCTATTATCTTTTTATAAAGGAGACTTAGTAGGCGCTTAGTAAGCTTTCTTTTATTTTTCTACATAGTTTTAACTATATAAATTAAGCCTATAGGTTAATATATAGTCTTACTACCACTAAGAAGGCTATTTATATATATATATCTTACTCCCTTCTTTTTAGTCCTTTACTAATATTTCTAAGCTACTAAGATTACTTTTAAAAGCTATACTATAGCCTATGAGTAAGTATAAATAATATATTTCCCCCTCTCTTTATAAAATCTTATAAGTATATTACCTTATTCTTAATACTTTTTTACTTATATTTTTTTAAAAGGATTACTAAAAGTAGTATAAGGCTTAGCAATTAACCTAGGTCCTTTACCTTTACTTTAGTAAGGCAGGGTATATAGTTTAGGCTATAATAATTATATAAGTATATTAGGGGGCTATAGTAGCAATTAGGTTAAAGGCTAACTATATAGTATTTATACCTAATAGCACTGCTTTAAATCCCTTACCTACTAATATATAGGACTTATTCCCTATTAAAATACCTACGTTATAGTATAGTTTTATAGTTATTGTTTTTTTTTTTAATATATAAGAAAAAATAGTTTATTAACTTTTTGCTTATATTTTACTATAATATTGCCTAGTTTTTATTTTCTTTTTCTTATATATTAATATAAGCTAAGGTATATATATATCTTTCTCTATAATCTATTAGTTATATTTATTAGGCTAACCCTTTTATTTTACTAAGTAGTAGGTTTCCTTATTAATTATCTTCTTATTTTATATTTCTTCTACTTTATACTTCTTCTCTTCCTTCTCTTTTAAGTTAGAGATTACTAGCTTATTACTATTATTTTAGTAGTCTTTCTATAGTTTTAATAAGTAGATATAGAATATATTATATAGCCTTTAGTACTTTTCTAATAGTTTTAGCTAGTATACTTATTTACTAATAGTATATAGTATTTAAAATAGTCCTAAGTACCTAAGGTTTAGCTTCCTTTTTATTTACTTTACTTTGATATTCTTTATAAATAATAATACTATATCTTCCTTTTAGAATATTATTTATTAGTATCCTTTATTATAATAATTTGCTTATACTTCTATAGCCTTTTACTATATTTTTATTAGTTTATTCTAAACTTTATATAGTTTCTTTATATATACCTTTGCCTTTAAAATACCTTTTTTTAGTATATTATCCCTAATACTTAAGTAAAACTCTAGGTAATATCTAAATAGTATATAATTTAATATATTTTTCTAAAAAAACTTTCGTAAATTCGCCCGCACTATAATAGCGCTGTAGAATTAACTCTAATTTGCTTAAAAAGTTAATAAAAAGATTTGCCTTACCTATTTACCCCCCTTCTTAATAGCATATTAAGCTTAAAGTATAAAAGCAGTAGGTAATATAATAAATATTATTATAAATAGTAGGAATTATAGCCTCTCTTAAAGCTACTATAACCCTCTTACTAATTTAGGTAGGATTATATTTAGTAACTAAGTTAATTCTATATTTAATATAATATAGGACTAAGTATTAGTATACTTATAACTAAAATATAATAAAATTGCTAAGTTAATACTATCTTTTTTACTAAAAGGGCTTTAAAATATTATCTTATATATTATTAATATAGAGACTATATAGGCTTAATAGAAAGCTATAACTTACTTTTACCTAATACTAAGAGACTTAGTAATAACCTTTACTCTTAAGGTAATAGTTAAGAAGGTAGTTAAAAAAGTACTTTAACCTAAAACTATAATAAAAATATTATAAGTAAGAGTTATAGCTAGCAGCTTATTTACCTATCTCTTTATTATAATAGCCTAACCCCTTACTCCTATAGTAGTTCCCTTATATATTTACTATAAAATAATTATAAAAGGCTAAGGTATTAGTAATATAGTTAAAAGCTATAGCTTAAAAAAGATTATTAATACTATTAATAAAGCTATAGAAAAGGATACTATAGTAGTAGTATACTACCTTTATAATAAAAATATAGTAGTTACCTTTAAGGAAATAGCTAAAGCTTATATAAAAGATACTACTTAGGTTTAAACTATATTTAAGCTAAAGATAATGCTAAACTATTAAGTGTTTAGTATTATTATTAAAGGCTTCTCTATTTACTATACTTAAAATACTATAAAGGAAACTGTTGGAATTGCCCCCTTACAGGAGAACCTTAGCAAAGCCTAGGCGGATTAATAGGAGTAAGAGTAGCGCTCCTATTAGGTGCATCCTTATAAATATAGGGCTGCACTTAGGGGGAAAAGTAAGCTAATAATAACACCACTTTTCCTGCCTTTTTTAACCTTTTAAGCTAGCTTAAAACCTTTATAAATAAGCTAAATTAAACCCTTTTCTATTACCCTTTTATTATATATAATACTAGCTAAACTAATACTAATTAGTGGTTGTAAAACTATAGATTTATAAGGTTATTTAAAGAGATAGCTTCTAAAAGACCTCTTATAAGGTTAGGTTCTGCTACTATACTATAAGTAAGGAATTTTCACACTTTCTAAAAGACCTTTTAAGGTTAGGTTTTGCCTATATAACTATTTTTTATTAATAAGAGAAAAGGACCCTTTTTATAATAATAACTTCTATAAACTTAAACGCTACTACTAATTATTATATAAAAAGACTTTTATTTTTATTATTTATTATAATAAAAACCCTTAATTTCTTACTTCTTAGCCTTTAAAGTAAAAACTAAGTTTTTTTCTTAATTAAGCTAGTTAATAAATGTAATACTATAATATAACTATAAAAGAAAGACTCTCTTTAAAAGATATTATAAGAGTAAGAAAATCTTAATTTTAGCTTAATAATAGAATTAAAATACTTATATTCTAATGCTATACTTAGTATTATTAAGAGCTTCTATAATATAATTTTGCCTAACTAAAAGTATACCTAAGATAACTTAGCTAACCTTTACACTACTCCTTTTATTAAGCTTAATAATATATTTATATATTATATTTAGCTATACTATAATAAAAACTAAAGCCTTAAGTAAATAATATATAACTTTTAAAAGGATTTTAAAGACTAAGAATTTCTTAACTTTAAAAGAATTAGTGCTTTAATTTAAAGAGCTTTAAGAGATATTCTTTAAGACTAAGGAGTTAAGCTTAGTAGAGGTATATAAGCTAAGGTTGCTAAGTCCCTTTTTAAGTTAAAAGAGCTTACTAATAAGAAAATTAACTAAAGGTTCCTTAATTTACTGTTTTCCCTTATATAAAGTATATAAAATCCCCCTTTAAGAGAGTAAAGCATACAAAACCCTTCTATTAGCTTATAAAACATATAAGAACCCTATATAACTATATAATATATATAAGAGCTCCCTTTTTATACTTTATAAGCTAAAAAAGTCCCTTTAGCTTTCCTTTTACTTTAAAAAAGCTTTTAAAGACTCTTTAAACTATAGGGTTAAGTATACTATTTTAAATAACCTAAAGAATAGCTAGAACCTATTAAAAGCTAGTAAAGTTAATACCTTAATAACTAATAAAAGAGATAAGACTTATAAGGAAACTTATAAATACCTACTCTTAATAACTTTATAAATAAGTAAATTTACTAAATTTTAAAAGACCTTATTAAGGGATATATTAAGGAAGATAAATATAGTAGTAAAATATATAACTTTCTTACCCTAAAGATTAATATCTTTACTAATATATATATAAGGAGTAATATCCTATAAAAGGTTTAGCCCTAAGCTTTCCTAATAATACTTATAAAAGATACCCTTACTTTCTATTTTAATACACTTTTAAGTAGATTTCTATTGTTTTATAAGCTTATAACCTATATAAAGAATTACTTTAAAATAGAAAGTAATTAGTAATTTTATTAAATTAAATAAAATAGACTTACTTTTAGTAAAATTATTACTAATAACCCTAATAAGACTAAGTTATAGTGCCTTAAGCTTTTTATTGCTAAACTTAAGAAAATCTATTATAGCCTCTTTCTACTAAATATAGTTAATATAGAGCTTTAAAGTTAGCTAATTATAGCTATTAATAGTGTTTTTAAGTGTAAATTAGCACTTTTTATCTATATATTAACCTTTAAAGGGGTGCTTAAAGACCTTAAGAAATGCTTAAGGGTTAATAAGACTATTAGCTTATAGTAATAGATTATAGAAATAGGTAATTTAAGCAACTATAATAAGGCTTACTTTATAAACCGCTGCTATAGCTAAGCAAATAAGTCCTATTTTTCTATATAAAAGCAAGAAAAGTTATGTTTTTTTTATAAGTACTTTATTTATAGTAAATAAGGCTGCTAGTTAACTAACTACCCTAAGTATAAGTAGTAAAAGGTAAAGGAGAAGTAGTAGAAGAGTAAGAACTATAAGATACTACCTATAAAAGGCAGCTATAATACCTTTCTATAAGCTTTTAAAGGTATTTTAAAGGAATATAGTAATAAGGAACTAAAAGAAAATAATAAGGAAGACTATTTAGCTTAGTAAGCTATTAATATCTTCTTTGCTATAGAAAAAGAGTAATAAAACCCTCTAAAGCTAACCTTTATATAATTTTTCACTGTATCCCTTATTATAAATATAAAGCTAGCTTTAAAGCTACTAATATATATACTATAAACCCTAACTTCTAAAGGATTTTAACTCTTAAAGATACTTAAGAACAACACTTTTAAATATGCCCTATTAAGAGATAACCCCTATAACTATACTAATAACTCTAACCCTTAATGCTTTATATTAAAGGAAAGATATAGTAATAAGGTATTCTAAGAAATTATACTTAATATTAGTGCTATAGGCATTTTAACTGCTAGTCTTAACTAAGCAAAGGCACTAATAAAATTAATGCCTTACCTAAAAATTAAAGCTATAAATTAATACACTATTAATTTTAGTGTAAAATTAGTAAAATCCTTAGGCATTCTTTAAGTGCTAACAGTCTTTAGCACTATTAATTTTTATATTCTTAGCTTATTAACACTATTTCTATATTATATTATAGATATAAATAGGATAAAAGTAAAGCTTAATAATATTAAAAATGTGTTAATTTAAGGATTAATAAAAGTCCTAATTATCTGTAAATAGGGATATTCTTAGTAGACTTTATAAGCTAATAAAGCTAAGGTTTTTTACCTCTTAAAATAAGAAATCCGTTAGCTTTACTGCTATTTTAGTTACCCTTCTATTATATAACTAAGCTAACTACTATAATAAGCTAGTAAAGATATAACTATAGGAATTATTAAAAAGCTAACCTATAAATGCTATTAATATTAACTTTATAGTAAATCCCTTAGTAGGTTTAAATTTATATTAAAAAAGAACTATAAATTTAACTATAAAGTTATTATTAATATCCTCTAAATTAATAACAAACCTATTCTATATATTATTAACACTATAACCTTATTTTAAGCTATACGTTTCCTTAATTTAAAGAAGCAGAAGGTATATAATATTTAGAATGCCTTAAAAGAATATTAGATTAATATATACCTTAGGCCTTTAAACTAAATAATCTATAATACTAAAAAAGCATTTACTTTTATAGAATTCCGCTACTTAGTATAGTTAATAGCTATTAATATAAGTAAAGTCCCTATTAAAGCCTATAATAGTATAGGGAAGGTTAAATGCTATTACGCCCTATTAAGGAGGGTATATAATATTATTAAGGCTAAGTTTAGTAACCTTCTTACCCTAAGCTAAAGGTTATAAATAGCTATTAAAGCTATTAATAACTCTACTAAACTTAATAGTTTTATATTAACCCTATTAGTGTTTAGAATATATTTATAGATAATAATAGAATTAGCCCTAAGCCTCTTAATAACCTAAAGGGCTATAATTCTTTATAAAGCTACTAATAAAGCTTATAAATGCCTTATAAAGCAGCAACTTTATAATATATTATATATAAGAAATAGGCTAAATACTTTCCTAATCTATAAGCTATAATTATAATTTAATATAAAGGTATAGCGTAAGAAAGGTAGTTAGTATAGTCCCTATAAGTTGCTAGCTATAAATAATAAGACTTATACTATAGCAATACCTAATAGCTCTATAGACTTTTAAAGTATAGTTATAAAGCTTTATATAATAAAACTAACTAATAATAATAGAGTTATTAGTATATTAAAGGGAGAGGAGGATAAAGAAGAGATAGAGGTAAATAAAAAAGAGAAGGAACTTTATAGGAGAATAAAGTTGCCCTTAGTGTAAGCTAAGGGGGCTATAGCAGCACTACTTATAAAAAGGGGAAGGGGATAACTAAGAAAGGTCCCTATAGTAATAATTACTATACTAAAAATCTTAAGAGATAATATTAAAGAGATAATAGATATATCTATTACTAAGGTCCTTATAGTAATAATTACTATAGATAAGGGGTAGCCTAAAGGTACCCTTTATATACTTATAGTAATTACTACTATAAAGAAATAGCATTACTATAAGGTCTCTATAGTAATAATTATTATAAATAAGAGGCAGCCTTAAGGTGCCCCTTAAGCGCCTATAGCAATTAATACTATAGAGAACTATTATTTTTAGTATAATTATATTATTTTCTAAGGGAGGTATAAAGAGCCTATAATAGATAATACTATAGGTTAGTAAGTTATAAACTAAGAAGGTAAAGGATATTAAAATAATATCCCTTATATTAGCTTACTATAGGTATAGTTAATAAAATAGGAAGGCGTTAAGTGTATTTTATACCTCTTACTTACTAACTTTAAAACACTACTATAGTAAGACTTAAAAAAGAGAGGTATATAAAAGGAGGAAAAAGGGAAGGCGCTAAGGAATAAGACTAAGCAAATAGTAGCTACTATATATATTAGTAATAGCTATAGAAATAATGCTAAGGATTTTACTTTCTTAATTATTAAGGAAAAGGATAATTTTTAGCTTATAGTAAACCTTAAAAAGAAAGGTAAAATAATTAGTAAAGGTAAGCTATTTACTAAGTTTAATAAAAAAAAGGTTAATACCCTATTATTCTATAAAGTCTTTAGATTTATTACTTTTAACCTAAAAAAATATAAAAATCACTGCCTTTTTAACTCTTATATAGTTTAAGAGGTAAAAGGAAAAGGCACTAATAAGCCTTATAAAAAATTAAGGCTAGTAATCTAAGGGTATAGTAATAAAGGAAAAAATATAATTCTTATATAGTTACTAACAATCTAACAAGCTAGCTAACAACTTATTATAGTATTAACACTATTATTGGTAAAAGAGGATATCTTCTTATAAATTTAAGATATTATATAAGCTTATATACAGTCTTAGACTATGCTTAATAGGCTAATTATTATAAGGTTACCTTAATAAATTGCTTATTTATATCCTACTAACACAATTATAGAAGTAATTAAGCTACTCTATAGAATAGCTAAGGTAAGCACCTACTAGTAAGCAACCTATATAAAGCATTATTAAGAAAAGCTTATAATAATAATCTTAAGCTATAACCTATGCTTATTAATTACTTTAGATAAGAACTTAGATTTTAGTATTATTAAAATATAAACTAATAACACCCTTAGCCTTAGTAATACTATATTTTTTAAGAAAGAAAAAGCTAAGTTAAAAAA
>SRPV01000169.1:0-32049 GCA_018360135.1 Claviceps sorghi | reverse complement strand
CGTGCTCCCTAAATGTTAACTTAGTGAAAATCAGCGTGCAACTTTAAAAATCAGAAAAATTAACTAATTACATAAAAAAATTCCCCTTATTCCAGTAATAAAAATGCTAGTTGCGAAATCTTCTACAACCCCTTAGTTATTGCGCAAATTAGCTGCAAAGTGTGCCCTAGGGTAGCCTGCTGCGTAGCCCCTAGGGTAAGTAGCTTAAATCTTTAAGCTAATTTTTAATTGCTTGCTTAGTTGCCACAAAAATCGATTCCAAAGTCTTACTGAGCCTAACAGACCGTCAGGTTCCCAATTGGGCGTGCGCTAGCTGCCATAAGGCATAATTAGAAAGGAAAAGGCAAGAAAAGTGGGGCGCTCGCAGCTGCGAGCTACGAGCGGAAGAATTGATTCTGTGGGCGCCGCGCGCAGCTCTAGGCCGCTTACAACGCCGGCAACAGCCAAGAAAAGCCCCCTAAGGGTCCCTATAAGGGTCCCTATAAGGCAGGGGCTAAGGGTCACTATAAGGCCTGTTGAGAGGCCTAATAGATAAGGAAGTCCCCTGAAAATAGCTGTTATTTTCAACAAGTAGTATCTAAATTTATAAAAGTTATTATTATAAAAAAGGTCCTTTTTTCTTATTAATAAAAAATAGTTATATAAGTAAACCTTAACCTTAAAAAGTTTTTTAAAAAGTATAAAAATTCTTTATTTATAGTATAGTAGTAAAACCTAATCTTATAAAAGGTTTTTTAAAAGCTATCTCTTTAAATAACTTTATAAATCTATAGTTTTATAACTATTAATTAATATTAGTTTAGCTAATATTATATATAATAAAAAGGGTAATAAAAAAGAGTTTTATTTAGCTTATTTATAAAGGTTTTAAGCTAGCTTAAAAGGTTAGAAAAGGTAGGAAAAGTAGTAGTATTATTAGCTTACTTTTCCCCTTAAGTGCAGCCTTATATTTATAGGAATACACTTAATAGGAGCGCTGCTCTTACTCTTATTAATTTACTTAGGCTACACTAAGGTTCTCCTATAAGGGGGCAATTTTAACAATTACTTTAATTAAAAAAGTAAGTTAATTTAAGTTAAAGTTAATATAGTACTATAGCTAACTCAATCTTAAACCTTACTAAACTTTACTATAAGTATGTTAAATAAAATAAAAATTATTCTTTAGTAAGTTATTTCCTTTTAAAGCTAACTTAACGCTTAACTATTATTAGAAATAAGGAGTTTATAGAGGCTTTTTCCCTCTAAATTACTAAGGTAGTGAGGCTTAGTAAGCCAGAAGCTAGAAGGGCTTTGTAGCGCTACAGCTAAAGCTATAGGCCTTATAACTAATATTAGAAGCTTAATGTATAACTTTTAGCACTTAAAATATACTAAATTTTAGCTTATAAAAGGTAGTAGAATTTTCTTAGATTTTTATCTAATTATTTAATGTTATAGGTAGTAGGCTTAGATTAATAGTTTATATAGTTAGTAGATAGTTAGTAAAGGGGAATGTCTTCTCCCTTATATACCTTTTAAGCCTATTAAAGGCCTAGCCCTATAAAAAGGGGCTTATAAGCTACTTTTTATTTTTTATAAAATTTATTTATATAGGAAAATAAAAAAATAGACTTATAGCTATATAAATAAGGTGCTAATATACTCCCTAAATGTTAACTTAGTAAAAATTAGTATATAACTTTAAAAATTAAAAAAATTAACTAATTATATTAAAAAATTCCCTTTATTTTAGTAATAAAAATACTAGTTATAAAATCTTCTATAACCTCTTAGTTATTATATAAATTAGCTATAAAGTGCACCTTAGGGTAGCCTATTATATAGCCTTTAGGGTAATAGCTTAAATCTTTAAGCTAAATTTTAATTACTTACTTAGTTACTATAAAAATTAATTCTAAAGTCTTACTAAGCCTAATAAACTATTAAGTTCCTAATTAGGTGTGTGTTAGCTACTATAAGGTATAATTAGAAGGGAAAAGGTAAGAAAAGTAGGGCGCTTATAACTATAAGCTATAAACAAAAGAATTAATTCTATAGGCGCTATATATAGCTTAAGGCCGCTTATAACGCTAGTAATAGCTAAGAAAAGCCCCTTAAGGGTCCTTATAAGGGTCCCTATAAGGTAGGGGCTAAGGGTTACTATAAGGCTTATTAAGAGGCTTAATAGATAAGAAAGTCCTCTAAAAATAGCTGTTATTTTTAACACCCTTTTTAAAGAGGTATTCTAAAAGCTAAAAGGGAAAGAAAAGGAATGCTAAATTTAAAGAAAATCTATATAAATCTAAATAAAATTAGAGAAGAAAAAGAATAATAGATTTAAAAAGCTTAAAAGTAGGGCTCTTTAAAAAAGTTAAAAAAGTACTATAGTTATATATAGTAAAATTAAGGAATTTGTTATTAAAGTTAAAAATCTATTTTTAGCTTATTTTAGTGATTATTTTAAATTTTCTAAGTGTTTTTATAATTGTTTTAGTGCCTTTAGCTAGGCGTTAAAGATTTTTTAGCGAAGGGTTATAGGGGTTAGAGCCCTATAAGCTCTAAGAAAATAGTGTGTATTAGAATAGCTAATAGCTTAGTTAGGCTATTAGCTAGTATTTTCTTAGTATTTAGATAGGCAATCTTAGCTAGCTTAGCTAAGATTTGCTACTTATTATAGTAGAATTTTAATAGGGTGTGCTTAGTTTAACTATAAAGGGCTAGATTATAGGCTGTTTTTATAGCGCCTTAGTTATTATAAAAAATCTATATAGGGGGCTTTATAGGGGCTTTTAGCTCCTTAAAAATGCCCTTTAGCCACTAAAGCTCTTTAAAAGTCTTATAAATTGCATTAGACTTAGCTTCTATAGTAGATAAAGCTATAGTACTAGCTTTCTTACTTTTCTAACTTATAGGGCCCTTAGCTAGCTTAAATAGGTATATATAGGTGGATTTAAAAGAGCTTCTATTACTAGCAAAATCACTATTATAGAACTTAACTAAATCTTTATTAAGGGATACCTTATAAATTATAGTAAGGTTCTAAGTACTAGAAAGATACCTTAGAAGGCTTTTTATAGCATTTAGGTGTTCTAAATAAGGACTAGCAAGGGCTGTTAAAAGCTATTGTAGTGTAAAAGCAATGTTAGGCCTTATAAGAAGCATTAAATATATAATAGTCCCTATAATACTTTAATATTCCTTTATTTTCTTAGAGTTAAAGGGCTTAGTAAGCTAAGCTTTTAAGACCCCTAGCTGCATAGGAATTCTAACTGCCTTATAATTTTTAAGCTTAAAGTGTGCTAAGGCCTCTTAAATATACTGTTTTTAGTGTATTTTTAGAGTCTTATTTTTTTAATTACGCTAAATTTACACCCTTAGAAAGAATTCTATAGGGCCCCTATCTTCTATAGGGTAGGCTTTATATAAGGCCTTTTTAAGCTAATTTATATATTATAAATTTAACCCCGTAGCGCAGTGGTTGAGCGTCGTGGAAAACCTAAACACTTTTCTTATATAAGTAAGAAAAGTAGGGAGGTTGTAGGTTTAATTTCTATATAGGGCATAGATTTTTCCTATATCTAAGTGGCTTTAGGAAGGTCTAGCTTAAATATAGGCTTAATAAAGTCTAGACTCTAATTAGCTAATATAGTAAGGGCTGTATTAGCTAATTAGTGCTTAGTAAGCAGGAAAAGTGGGGTTAGGCCCCCTATTATCCTTGCTTACTAAGCAACGCGGATTAGCCACTACCGCGCTATAAATGGGCAAATTACCCCCTAGCTATTGGGTTATATAGCTGGTTACAGCCGTAATATGCTAGGGTTAGGGTTAATTAGAAGGTTGTTAAGTAGGGCATAAAGGGATTACATAAGGAAGATATAGGGTAAATATAATGTGTACCGGTTAGCTATAGTTAAGAATAGGTTTATAAGCAGTTAAACTATGTGTAAAATTAGCTAGGTTTTTATCCTGTTAGGCAACTACTAATTAGTAAGCAATTACTAGCTTAGTAACTTAATAAGGTTTCTTAGCTAATTAGGAAATAAGAAAGCAGAGGTTCTAGATACAGCTAAGCATAAATTGCTAAGGTCGGCTAGCGTATACAACAATACAATATTATAAATTTAGCCCTATTAGAAGGTAATTATTAATATATATAATAATAAAAGTCTTAGTTTTAGGATTATAAAATATAGTAGGGTTAGATATAAAGGGGCTAAAGCTAAGACTTTTTAGCACTTTTATTAGTGTTTACTACTACTCTTTAAAGCTTTGCTTTAGGCTATAAAGGGTCTTTCTAAGGATAATTATCTGATTTTTAGAAGCCTTATAACTATAGCTTTTAGCTAATTTAGCTAATTGTGGATTTTGCTTAATAAATTCTATAAAGCCCTTTAAAATTATTATATAAATAAGCTCTTTAAGGTGGCTATTTAAAAACGCACCTATAAAGTCTACTTACTTTATTTCCTAGTCCTTTATAGCTGCTAAAGCTAATAAAATCTACTAGCTAAAGGGAATACTAGTAGTAGTAAAGGTATCTATATAATCTAAACCTTTTATTTATATAAATCCTTTTATAATAAGCTAAGCTTTATATTTTAGAGGATTATTTTCTTTATCTCTCTTTATCTTTAATACTAAGCGATTTTTTAGAACTTTCTAGCTCTTAGGGACTTAGTCTGCCTTTATAAATTTGAAAGTTCCAGCCTTTAAAAGTTGCTTAAATTTGCTAAATATAGCTTTTAGCTATTTAGCTTTTTCTAAGGAATTTAAAGCTTACTTTTAAGTCTTAGGCTTACTATTAAGTATATTTTCTTTTGCTTTTAGTTATACCTTATAGCAGATTTTTTATACTATAGCCCCTATATTAATATCCATTTTTTCTAGATTTAAATCGATTTTTTTAGGTAAGAATTGCAGAGAATTTAGGGAAATTAGATCCTTAGGGCTAGGGGCTTAGCTAAGCTCTAAATTAACTATCTGTTTATTAGCTATAGGGTAATCCTTATTACTAAGAATAACCTTATTAAGTTATTATTCCCCCTCTAAGGAATTACTTTCTATAAAAGGGTTAGAGGGTTTTAAAGCCTTAGCCCCCTCTAAAATTATAGAGGGTTTTAGGGCATTTTTAGTGGGAAAATCCCCCTTTAAAAAGCTATTCCCTATAAAAAGCCTAGAAAAGCTGCTAAAAATAGGGCGTATAGGTTCTATAATTTTAAGAAAGCTAGTCTTTATTATAAGCTTCTTAAAGAGAATATATACTATATAGGTCTTAGAACCTGCTATAGTAATTAGCCTTCTAAGCATAGTCCTAAGGGCTAGCTTCTAAGCTTTAGGCCTTTTTTTTAGTGGAATTAGAACCTTATAATAAGAGCCTATAGCTCTAAGAGAGCTATAATTAGGCCTAAAAGGCTTATTAAAATTATTAGCTAATAATTATGCTAAGCACGCTAGTTTTATAGAATTAGCTAATAAATTTATAGAATTTAATACTAAAAAAAGCGCAAAATTCTATAAAAATAAAGGTAAACTAGACTAATATAGGGTAGCCTATAATCTATCTATAATAACATAAATAAAACGCTTAGCTAATCTATTTTGCTTATAGATATAAAGGGAAGAAGTAGTAAATTTAATCCCTTTTTTAGCTAGCTAGCTTTATAAAGTAGAATTAATTTCTTTACCCCTATTAAAATATAGATATTTAGGGTAGGTCCTAAATTCGTTCTTTAGGGTTCTAAAAAAGCCTTTTATAGCTAAAAATATAGTAAGGCCTTTCTTATTAGGAATTTATAAAGCTTACCTAAATTTAATCTTTTAGTCTACTAAAAATAAGCAAATTTAGTGCCTATTATAGGGAATAGAGCTTATTTTTACTATATCCCCCTTTATTTTATTAAGGGCTTTAGGGGGGTTAGGGATAGGATTTTTACTAAGCCTTTTAACTGCCTTAGTTTAGTTATAAGCTAAGCAGTTAAAATCCTTATCTTTAATACTAAAAAAGTCTGGTATTCCCTTAGCTAATTAGCTTGTTTTCTTTAGAAGGCTAAGCCTTAAATGCCCTAGCTAAATATGCTAAATTCCAGCTAGTTTTAGCAATTTTTAGTATAAATTAGGCTCTAAAAAATCACTTTTAGTGCCTAATTTAGGTGGCCTTTTAGGCCCTATAGGGCCTTCTTCCTTAGCTCCTTGCTAGGTCCCTTCTAAGGAGCTATAAGCCTTTTAGTGAGGCACTAGCAAACCTAGGGGCTCTAAAATTCCTTTAGTTGCCTTATAGTCTTCTAAAGCCTTTAATAAGATAGTGAGAGGGTCTGCTAAAACCCTTTATAAATCCTTAGATTTAGAGACTAAATCTTATAATTTAGGGGCCTAGCTTAGAGCTATAGGTATTAGGGAAGAAGGGGCTATAGAATTAGGGGGTTTTAAATCACTAAAATCCCCTAATTCTTTAATTTTAGCAGCTTTGCTAGCCTAGGATAGCTCTTGCAAAGGTATTTCTACCTCTATAAAGTAGCTACTAGCTTAGTGGCAAAAATGACTATTATAGTGGCTAGAAGAGCTACTATTAGTCCTTAAAAGGGGTGTATTATTATCTTTTACTTAGAAGAAAAAACCGTATTTTATAACATTTAAAAGACTAATATAAGACCTATTAGCTAAATATAGGGTATTTTTATTTATATAGCCCCCTGCTAAATAGTGCTTTAATCTGCTAACTATATTTATATCTAGGTTTAGAAAATATAGTATATTTTAAAGAACTAAAGGCTTATATTTATTAGGGTTTTACTAATAAAGGATTAAAAATTTAGCTTTTCTAAATCCCTTTAAATAAATAGGTCCCTTACTAATAGAAATAAGCCTAGCCTATCTCTTTTTATAAGGCATATAGCTTATAAAGTGCTCTTTAAAATTAACTAAGTGTACTATAGAGCCTATATTATAAAGAAGGGCATTCTTTATTACTTTATAGCTAAAATTAAAGGCCTTAAAGGATATCTTATCTTCTAATTCTAGCTTACTTTTAGTACTAATAATACTGCTAGAATTAAAAGATTCGCTGCTAATACTAAGGCTGCTAGGTCTACTAAGGGGCTCTAAAGAGCTGCTAGTAAGGCTAAAATTGCTTAGCATAAAAGCGCCCTCTTAAGTCTTATTCTTAGCCTTTTTAGAGGATTTTTTAGATAATTTACCTTTCTTTTTCTTAGAAGAAAAGGACTTAAAATTTCCCTTATTTTCTTAAGGGTTATTTTTCTTATTCTTATTCTTTTTAAAATTAGAATTAAGGGTCTTATTTTCTTTAGATCCCTTATATATAGATTCTTTAGCTTTATAATTTAAAGCTTTAGCTACTATAGAGCTCTTATCTCGCTGCTCTTTTAGCAGGTCTGCTATTAAAAATTATAAATTTAGTGCCCTTATAGGGATCCCTAAGGCCCTATTAGTCCTTATAGCAAATTATTGCCTTTTTGCTTACTAAGGAAAAGTAGACTTTAATACTTATAAATATTAATTTACTTAATCTATAGGCTCTATAGAAACGTTAGAAATTACTAATTTAGCTAGTAAATTATTAAATAAAGTATTAAAAGCTTTTAAGAATCCCTTATAACCTTAAAAAGTTAGGCTATAAAATTAGGAATATAGGGAGCTATATTGTATTTTAGCACTATAAGAATACTGCCTTTTTAGAAGGCTAAAGGCTTTTATAAAGTCTTATTACTAAATTATAGCAGCTTAAGGGCCCTTAGAACAGCTATCTCTTAGAAGCATAAGAATAATAGCTTAGTTTAAATCACTTAAATTACTAAAGAATCCCTTAGAATTATTTAAAAAATTAAGTATTTCTAAAGCCTTAAATTAGATAGCTAAGGCTTATTTCTATTAGTTATAGTTTTCTAGTCCCTTAAGCCTTATAGCTTTTAGGAAGCTATATACTCTTTTATTAAATTCTTTAATAACTAATTTATTATAGAAATTTAATATATTAGAATTCTTTTTATAGCTTACACTTCTACTAAAATTAGGATTTTCTAGTAGTTTTACTAGCTTAGGCTTTGGATTATTAGCTATAATAATAGCTAAATCTTCTAATTTTTATAAAATATTAGTAATACTTAAATTTTAAATAGTAATTTACTAGTTTACTAAGTTAACCTAAGCCTGCTCTTAGCTTTTAGCCTAAGGGCCTAAATTTATAGGTTTTATAGCTGCTAAAATTTAAAGAGAAAATCTCTATAAAAATCCATAAAAGTGCCTATAAAGGTCTTAATTTTATAGGTCTTTACTTAGAAGAAGGAATTTTCTAAGCTTTATTATAGAAGAAAAGCTTTTATAAGGTTCCTTTTTATAGAGAGAAATGGCTTTGTAAGCTTTTTTTATAGAAATAGGAATATTCTATAATTTCTTTTCTTTTTCTTTTTTTTTATAAAAAGGAAAACTTCTTTTCTTATAGATTTTATTTTTTATAGAAGTAGAATTTCTTCTATAACTATAATTCTCTCTATTTTATAGAAGGGGAGTCTTCTTTTAGTAAATTTATTTTATTTTTATAAAAGGAATAATAGCTTCTAAGTCTTTCTTAGGTCTTTTACCTAATATAGAATATTAAGTAAATTTCTAAAGAATTTTCTAAATGCTTTATAAAATTTAGTAAATTTTTTAGGTACTAAGAAGTTACTTTTAGGCTTATAACCTATTAGAAATAAGGGGTTTATAAAGGCTTTTGCCCTTTAAATTACTAAGGTAGTGAGGCTTAGTAAGCTAAAAGCTAAAAGGGCTCTGTAGTGCTATAGCTAAAGCTATAGGCCTTATAATTAATATTAGAAGCTTAATATATAACTTTTAGCACTTAAAATACACTAAATTTTAGCTTATAAAAGGCAGTAGAATTTTCTTAGATTTTTATCTAATTATTTAATGTTATAGGTAGTAGGCTTAAATTAATAGTTTATATAATTAATAGGCAGTTAATAAGGGGGAATATCTTCTCCCTTATATACCCTTTAAGTCTATTAAAGGCTTAGCCTTATAAAAAGAGGCTTATAAGCTACTTTTTATTTTTTATAAAATTTATTTATATAGAAAAATAAAAAAATAGACTTATAGCTATATAAATAAGGTACTAATATACTCCCTAAATATTAACTTAGTAAAAATTAGTATATAACTTTAAAAATTAGAAAAATTAACTAATTATATAAAAAAATTGTAAGGTGTGCACACCTTACAAGGTGCGCCGCCTAGGCGCCCACGCTTAGTTACTTATTTAGCATATAAAAACCCTAGATATATATATAAAAAGACTTAGAAAAGGTAAGCTTTAGTTAATATATTAAATGCTATATTACCTTTACTTAGCTACTAATTTACTACTTAATAATTTTAAAGCTTTTTCTTAGCTACTTAAAGATAATATAGTACTTACTATTTAATAATTAGCTACTATACTTATAGAGAATTTTATATCCCTTAAAATATTAGTAAACCCTAACTAATTTATAAAAAACCTATAAAAAGGAACCCTTACTATAATTAAATCTATCCTAACTCTATTTATAATATAAAAGAAATCTTAAGTAATTAAGGAGTAAATTACTTAATTAAAAGAACTAAAAAAACTATAGGAATAAAAAAGGGAACTTTTTACTACTTTTTATTAAAAAGGAATTAGTAGAAAAAAAGCTAAAAGATAGTGCTCTCTTAATAATTCCTTTAATAATAATAAAGGTAAAGTTTAGGTTAAAAATATTAACCTTTTAATATATCTTACTAACCTATAAAAATATAAAATTTAAATTAATAACTTAACTTATACTTTTAATAAGGTAAAATATAAGTTCTACTAAAACTATTAAAAAATCCTCTTTATACTAAATTATATATATTAAACCTATTAAGTAAAATAGAACTAATTTCTTAATAAATAACTAATAAAATATTAAAAAGAACTTAAAAATAATTAAAAAGAGTTCTAAAAGTAAACACTAACCTTATTAAGGGACTCTACTAATTATAAAGCTTAAATTATAACTATAATAGAAAATATAAAATAATAAGATAGCTAAAGCCTTATTAACTTTAGTATTTATTTTAATTTTTTAAAGAAATATTTAAAAAGAGTAAGTAAATAGGCTTAAGCTCTTTTATTCTTTACTAAGTTATAACCTAAACTCTAAAATTATATTAACCTTTATATATTAATTATAAAAAAAATAAAAGAAAAAGTTATTTAGATTACTTAGTAATTTTAAGATATAATACTACTATAGTATAAGTATAAAGTAGATACTAAAGGTAATAATAAGTATATAAAAGGGCCCTGCTATTAATAGGCTTAATTTATATAAAATTAGTAGCTATTATATATACTTTTAAAACCCTTAACTCTTACTATTAGGTTAAACTATAACTAAGTTTATAATTAGTAGAAATATTATAACTATAGTAGTATAAGTTACTTTTACTATAACTATAATTAGCTAGTAAAAAACCCCTTAAGCTATTTAAAAAACGCTAACTAATAGAAGTAGCTACTCTTACTTTTACTAGGTTTTAATTCCTTATTAAGTAGTAATTCTACACCTTTATTATAACTTAGGGCTAAATTATTACTTATACCTTTATAAATCTTAATACTTACTTTAATATAAATATTATTAGTATAGAGTTTATAGAGTAATAAGGATTTTATAAAAGTAATATTAAACCCCTTAAAATCTAAGTAATTAGTGTGTTAACTATACCTAAATATAGTATTTACTAAGTACTAATAAGTATTACTAACTTATAAGGGTATTAAAGGGATTTAACTCTATTATATATTACTATTAATAGGGACTTAAGAATATAAGGAAGTCTTTTACTAATTAAAATATATACCTTATTTAAGGAATATATATATTTATTAATATAAATATAATAATAGTAGTTTAAAATTATATATATTAACCTTTTACTTATAACTCCTTATTATTTCTTTAGGAAGTACTATAATAAGGCTATTATATATACTATTTAAAGTATTTAAAATAATAGATTTATAAAATTAGGAGATAAGGTATAGGTATATAATAACTAAACCTTAAGTAATATACCCTTAGAACTTTATATATTTCTAAATATCTTTAGCTTAGAAAAGGTAAGTATATTATTATCTTAAAAGGATACTAATTATATAATTAATTTATAACTTAACGCTACCCCCTCTTATAGCTTTATCTACCCCTTATCTTAATATAAGCTTATAATTCTAAGGGAATATTTTAAGGAAAACCTAATAAATAAATAGATATAACCTTTAAAAAGCTTAGCTAAAGCACTTATTTTATTTATACTAAAGAAGGATAGCACCTTATAATTATATATAAACTATTAAAGTTTTAATAAGATTATACTAAAGAATTACTATACTTTACCCTTAATAATAGAAATACTTAACTAATATTAAAAAGTATAGTTTTTTATAAAAATTAATATTAAAGATATATACTACTATATTTAGATTAAGAAAGGGGATAAGTAAAAGATAGTGTTTTATACTTAATATAGTTACTATAAGTATCTTATTATACCTTTTAAACTAACTAATACTTTAGCTATATTCTAAAACTATATCTATTAAGCGTTATAAGGGCTAGTTAATATAATTTATATAGTATATTTAAATAATATCCTTATCTTTTTAAAAACCTAAAAAGAGTATACTAACTATATTTAATAAGTCTTAAAAAGGATAAAGGGTACTAAGCTATATATAAAGCCCTTTAAGTATACCTTTTACTAAGACTTTATAGAATTTCTAAGGTTTATTCTATTAGTTAATAGCATTTTAATAGACTAAAAGTAAATAAAGATAATTTAAAAGTAGAAAGAGCTTAAGACCTTTTATAATATTTAAGTCTTCCTTAGGTTTTATAACTTTTATTAATAGTTTATATACTAATACTTTACTATTATAACACCCCTTAATATACTAATAAAGGGAAGCTAAAGAGGCATCTAAATAGGGAAATTTATATTTAAAGAAAGTAAATAACTAACGTTTAACTAACTAAAGACTACTTTTTAATAGGTACTACTATTATAATATTATAATCTATTAAGCTTAATTTATATTAAGACTAATATATTTATATTTACTATAGTAAGTATTATCTCTTAGCTAAATAATAAAGGGTAATATTATTTTATTATATTTTAGTTTTAAAAGTTTACTAATATAGAATATAATTATAGTATAGCTAACTAAGAGTTATTTACTATAGTTAAGTTATTTAAATACTAATAATACTATATTAAAAGTATAGTAATACTAATAAAGGTTTTTTTAAACTACTATAACTTATAAATATTTATAAGCTAAAGTAAGCTAAATAGTTAGTAAGTAAGATAGTATATATTCTTTAGCTTATTTAACTTTATAATTAAATATAAGGTAGAAAAAAGCAACCTTACTAATATATTATTAAGATAGCTTAATTATAAGAGTAAAAAGTTAATAAACTAAGAGATACTACTAAAGTTATAGAAAAGGTTAGTATTAAAAGATATAGCTAAAACTATACTTAAGTATATAAAAGGGTATAGTAAAACGCTTTTAAAAATAAAATTAGTCCTAGCTAAGAGAGAAGGTTTAATAAGGCTAAACTCTATTACTTAAGGGGCTAAAGTTACTATTAAAATATTAGCTAAATAAGGGTTAAAACCTAGTAATTTTAGGGATAAAGTTACTTAGGTTTAGTATATTAAAGCTAAGAAGGTTTAAAAGTTTATTAAGTCTTTTAATCCTTATTTAGTAGATATTTATAAGCCTTTATTAAAATGCTTTTAAAAGCTTAAGAGTAGAACCTAAATCTATAAAAAATAACTAAAGGTAAGTTTATAATAATTTTAAAGGGAAAGGTAGGGATATAATAATATAATATAAGCAGCCTTTTATTATATAAAGAATAGGTAGTTATTTTATAAAAGCTTATTTTATAATAAAAGCTTTTATAGCTATACTATAATAATCTACTAGCTAATTATTTTAGAATTAATAAAACTATAAAGCTCTTAAGAAAATTATACTATTAGTTAGTAATAAAGTAGGCAGTAGTGGATTATATATTTAGTTATAGTATATACTAAAGGGTTATTATATAAAGGCATTGCTTATATAACTAGCTAAAATCTTTACTAATTCTTAGGCAACTATAGGTAGAAGTATTAATAAACTTTATAATTAAATTACTAAAAGTGTTAGGTAAGGATAGCTATATTAATATAATATTAGTAATTATAAACTAATATACTAAGTATGCTATTTTCCTATTAGTTACTATAAATATTAATATAATAGAACTTATAGAAATTTTCTACTATAAAATAGAATTATAATTTAATGCTATAAAAGGCGTAATATTAAACTAAGGTAGTATATTTACTAACGCCTTCTAAAGTAATCTTTATTATTATTTATAAATAAAAAGAAGGCTTTTAATAGTATTTTATTTATAAACTAATAGTTAAATAAAATATACTAACTAAGTATTAAAACACTACTTATAATACTTTATAGGCAAAAACTAAGTAATATAGTCTTTACTACTATTATAAATATAATTTACTTATAATAATACTATAAACTAAATAATAGAGCTAGTGCTAAACTATATATTATTTAGGTATTACTTAGAATTTTACCTAAGTATTAGGAATAATATACTAAAGGAAGGTGTTTTAAAGGTAGAAGTATATATAAAGAAACTATATAAGGTTTAGAATAAACTAGTAAAAATATAGTAAAGGGCTATAAAAGCATAAGTAAATTATTATAATAAAAGATACTAATAAATAATATTTTAAAAAGGAGATATAGTACTATTATTTATAAAGAATATTAAAGTAAAGTAGATAAAAAGAAAGCTAAACCTTAGGTATTTAGAACTATTTTAAATACTATATACTATTAGTAAATAAGTATATTAGCTAAAACTATTAAAAAAGTATTAAAAGCTATATAATATATTTTATATTTACTTACTAAAGCTTTAGAAAAACTATAAAAATAGTAATAATAAACTAATAATTTCTAACTTAAAAAAAGAAGAAAAGAATAAGTATAAAGTAAAAGAGATATAAAATAAGAAGATAATTAATAAAGAAACCTACTACTTAGTAAAATAGAAGGGTTAGCTTAATAAATATAACTAATAGACTGCTAAGAAAGATATATATATACCCTAACTTATATTAGTATATAAGAAAAAGAAAGTAAAGACTAAGCAATATTATATTAAAGTATAAGTAAAAAAGTTAATAAACTATTATTCCTATAAATATTAAAAAGAGAAAATAAGAAAAAACACTAAAACTATACTAAATTTAAGGCAGTTTAATAGAGAAAAACTCTATTATATTATTAATAGTAGGAGCCTTATTAAACTTTTACTTTAAAATAAAAATATCTATATTTTTATTTAACCTAATTGCTTAAATAAACCCCTTAACTACTTAGTAAATAGTTACTACCTAAATAATATATTTTAACTTACTAAGGTAGAGATATAAAGCTTATATAGCTTTCTACTTATTAAACTCTTAGTTAAAAATTACTTATTATAATATTAGTAAAGATATATATAAGATATAGTAAGATATATATTATATTATTAAAAGGGAGGGGGAAAAAGGCTAGCTATATCTATTAGTAAGCTAAAGTATATTACTTAAAAGCAATTTTAGTATCCTAAAAATATTAATAAATAACTAAAGAAAAGGGAGTAAGAAAGCTATATATATATAGTTTTTTTAGCGCTAATAAAACTATATAATAATTAGTATACTTAATTAGTATAGTTAAAGTTATATAAAAGAATAAGAGAAAGATAGGCAATATAGTAGCATATTTTCTTAAAAAAAATATAATAATTAGAATTATTATTATTATTATTATTATTATTACTATTGCTATTATTACTATTATATTAGGCATTTACTATAATATAAAGCTAGTTATATATTAGTAAGAGGTTATTTTAATTGCTCTATATTATAATAAAAACCTATTAAAATATTAGCAATACTCTAATAACTTAGTTATAAATACTTACTTTAAAATATATATTATTATGCTTATTATACTGCTAATAATAACTAAAAACTTAGAGTTTTTTATAAATAAATAGTTTACTAAGGAATATATAGATAAGTAGCATAAGTTTAATATAAAAAGGGGGGTTTTTTTAAAACTCTTTTACTTATATATATATATAGTATAAATATATATAAATATAAAGCTAAATAACTAAGAAAGACATAATAGTAGATTAATAGTAAAAAGCTAATATATTATAATAATATTATTAAAAAAAAAATATATATATATATATAAATATAAAAGAGTAAAGGAAGTAAAGGAGTAAATATAGTAAAAAGAAGGAGGATATATAGTAGTGTAATATAATTAGTAATCTAAGATTATTTATTTTTCTCTTTTTTATTATAATTAAATTAAGGTATAAATAGCTAAGGACTTACTAAGGATTATATAGGAAAGTAGAGGTAATACTAAACTTACTATAGTAGTTAAAGCGCTATAATAATAATAATATAAGCGGAATATATATTATAGGATAACAATAAGTAATGCACTAGCTGCTATAGATATTAGCCTAAGAGGGGGGGTAATTATAAGGTATATATACCTTATAAGGTACGCTGCTTAGGTGCCTATACTTAGTTACTTATTTAGTATATAAAAACCCTAGACATATATATAAGAAGACTTAGAAAAGGCAAGCTTTAGTTAATATACTAGATACTATATCGCCTTTGCCTAGCTACTAATTCGCCACCTGTTATGGTCTGGCCTAGAAGGCTACTGCTTTCTAGCAATAATAGTATTATTAATATCCTTAGGGGAGAAGGAGGAAGCCCTTCTCCCCTCTACTATATATCTAGCTTATATATAATATAGGTGTGTAAGGGCGACTTTAAGTAAGCCCTATAGGCTTATAAAGGGCTTATAAAGGGAGCGCTTAGAATTTAAGCCTAAAGCTTAAATCTATTATATAGCCCCCTTCTTACTCTCTATCTAGCTACCTTATATAAGAGGCAAAGACCTACTATAGTTTAGTAGTAAAGAAATAATAACCTATATAATATATATCCTACTACCTATCCTTAAGAATCTACCTAAGCCCTTACTTTATTAGTATTAAGGGCTTACTTTAATAGCTAGCCTAATACTATCTATAGCTAATTTAGCCTAATAAGAAAATTACTATTCTATCTAAAACTAAATATATAAATAAATAAAATAATAAACTATCTTAAAGGGGAAATCTAAGTAGGCTAACTATAAGTAATTTAAGGGATGTATATAATTACTTTAGGCTTATAGTAGAATATAAAATCTCCTATATCCTACTCTATACCCCTTAATATATTCTTTTAAACTATTACTTAGCTCTTATCCTTCCTATAAAAATATCTCTTTATATATATTTAAAAAGACCTTTTCTATACTTTATTCTTTACCTCTTAGCCTTTTATCTATAATTATTATACTATTTTTATAATCTTTTACTATATCCCTTACTTTTTTTATATTACTAGCCTACTTTCCTTTTACTTTTATAAAGCCTTTATAAAGTAAGCTTAAAGGACCCTTCTTAAACCCTATTTACTAACTAATAAATACCTATACTATATCTACTACTACTAATATACCTAAAAAATATTACCTACTTAGTAATAACTCTTAAACTATAAAATATTTTATAGTAGTAAGTAATTTTAATAATAAAGTATATAATCCTTAGTATATTATCTAAATATAGTGCTTAAGTTATCTTATTTATACCTTAAAAAATAGCTACTTTAATTATAAGCCTAACCCTAATAAAGCCTATTTAAAGTGCTATTAAAAGTATAGAAAGTATATATAAGGATACTATATTCTTATTATTAACCCTACTCTTTACTATACTATCTATAATATAGCTAAGGCTATAAACTAAGGTAAGGCTATTAATATATTAGCTTAAAAGGTAGCTTTTAAGCAGCTAGCTACTTATATAAAGTTAACTACTTAGTTCTTAACTCTAAGGAAACACTTTTAGGCGCTATATAAGGCTATTTATAGCCTAGCTAAGAGCGCTATTAGTAATTAGTCTGCCTCTTCTTAGCCTTTAATTAACGCCCTCTCTGCCCTTTTATTAAAAACCTTATAAATACTATTTATTACCCTTTTAGCTACTATTACTATTTTATCCCTTACCTTTACCTTTACTATTACTACTTTATCCTTTACTACTTTAAATACTATTTTATATTATATTAGTACTAAACTTACTTTTATATATACTACTCTCTCTTAATATATAGCTTTAGTTTAAAATATAGCTATAATATTAGAGAATCTTACCCTTATTTATATAGTATTAATTACTTTACCTACTATTTACACTTAAGATAATTCCTTTATTATACCTATCTCCACCCCCCCTTACTATATTATACACTTAGCTATTACTTAATTTATACCCTTTTAAAAGCTTACTACTTAACTATTATTAAGTTTTTAAGCTATATTAAATAAACTATTTAGCTTTTACTACTACTTACTTTTAATTTTTAAGCACTCTCCCTTTAAGCTATCTTTTATTAATGCTTTTAATACTACCCCTTTTACTAAGTAAGCTAAGAGTAATATAACTTATCTTACTTTTTATTTAATTAATATACCTATCTACTTTACTACTACTATTACTACCTTTATTATTATTAATAATAAAAGTAATAGTAATAGCTATAGTAATAGCTTTACTATTACTTTATCCTTAGTTTTATCCTTAGCCCTATTTATTATAGCTACTTTTTATTTTATAGTAGCCCCTTTTATTAGCTAACCTACCTTTACCTTACTTTATTACTTACCCTTATCTATTTATTAAGCTTAGTTACTTACTAAGTATTAAACTTTAGCTTATAGTAGCTCTATTATCCTTTTATTTAATAGTTTATTTAAATATATTATAGCTAATATATCTTAAGTTCTCTTATTTTAGCCTTAACTCTCTCTTACTCTATTTTAGCCCTTACTTACTATACTTCTATCCTTCTTTTTTTTATATTACTAAGCTATATTTACTATACCTATACTATCCTTAATTACCTTACTTATACTAATACCTTTATAAGCTAATATTTACTACTACCTTAATTATAAGCGTTCTTTTAGTTAAATTAATAATACCTTAAGTTATTTTTAGCCCCCTTTTATAGCTTATTACTTATTATTTACTACTACCTTAAATATTCCTTACCTATTACTTACTATTACTTTAAATATTCCTTATTTATTACTTATTACTATTTTAACTATTTTTTACTTATTACTTACTATTACCTTAATTAAGTTTCTTACTACTACCTTACTTATACTTACTACCTTTTATTAACCTATCTCTTTTTTACTTTATTATTATAAGGTAATATTAATTAGTTTACTACCTTTACTTAGTTAAATCCTAGCTAGCCCTTAAATATCTATTAGTTTATAATACTACCTTTTATCTAGCCTTTATATACTTAAGCTAGTCTTAATATAAAAGTAAAATATTAATAGCTAATACTATTTAGTATAAGTTAAGAAGCTAATTAAAGATAAAAAAGAGAAAGATAGTAATAAAAGTAAATAGTTAAGTATTTATTAAAGGGAAAGGAGAATAATCTATAATATATTAAAGTAATTTATTAGAGTTTAAGTAAGCCCCTTATTAAATATAAAATAAAAGTTAATAAATATATAACTAAACTATTATATAAATATATATTACTTTACTTAGCTTTAAACTAAGTTAAAGCCTTAGTATTCTTTATACTTTTTAAAGGCTTTTATATTAGCTATATATAGCTTACTTATTTTACTAAAATATTATACTAACCCCTTTAACTTTAAATATTTTTAATAGTTAAAATTTCTTTTATCTTATATTTTATTAGCTTTAAGTTATTAAAAGGTTAAAGGAGTTAGGGTTTTAGATAAGGGTTTTAAAAGACTTAAAATAGGAGTAGGTTATTTATAGTATATTCTACTAAGTTAATATAGAAAATAAGATAAATACCCCTTAGTATATTTAAGTAAATAGTTAATAGTATAAGGACCTTTAATATAGTATACTTTATTATAATTTAATTTAGTTTTTAGCTTAAATAGTTAGTTTTTATATAGTAAAGGTTTAACTATACCTTATTCTTTATTATAAACTTCTTTATTAGCTAGTAGGTATAATTTGCTAACTCCTATTAGTATTATTAGGTAAAATTAATTACTGCCTAAGTTAATTATATACCTTTATAAATATATTTAAGGAACTAAACTATCTGCCCCTTAGGCAATATAAAGCTTTTAATAAGGCCTTTAATATACTAAATAAGATTTATATTAAATCTATAAAAGGTAAGGTTTATACTAACCTTTATAATAATAAATATATAATTATTTAATATAAGCTAATAGGCAGAAAGATAGCTAGGCTAATTATATTATAAGAATTCTATAATAGTATAAAGAATTAACTATATTTCTTAGTTTACTTATTTAATGCTATTATTAGTTTAAGGGTAGTGTAATATAAATAATAAGTAGCTAGTTTTAGTAAGGAAATATAGCGTAAACTAAAACCCCTTTACCTAATTTAAGCTATAGTTAGAAATAATACTTTAAGAGAACCTATAAAACTATTACTAGTACTTTAGAAACTATTATATATATACTTTAGACACTATAGTTATTATAGCCTTTAGCTAAATATATTTTAATAGGTAGTTAGTAATTACTATAAGGTATTATAAGGCATTTAATAAGGAGGTTAGGAGGTTTATTATAAAGTTAATAAAGATCTATAACTAAAAGCGGTTTAGAGTTAAAATAAGGCGTAGTAAGCTTTAATATAATTAGTAGCTCTTCTACTTAGTAAAACAGTAGCAATTCTAAATATACCTTATAATGTTAGCTAATATCCCCTCTTAGTAAAAGTCTTTATAAAAAGCTTAAAATATTATATTTCTACCTAAGTAGTTTAGTAAAGGAGACTTATAAATATAGTAGATTAATACTATAGTTAAAGGCTTATATTATAGGGCTTAAAGTTAGCCTTAGAATAATAGCGCCCTATATATATCTACTCTATAGTCTACTATTTATTAATAAGTTTATACTTTTAAAGGGAACTAATAAGCTCTCTTTTATAATACCCTTAACTTTATTAAATATATAAAGTCCTTTTAAATACTAACGTCTTAAAGGTCCTAAAGGTATACCTTAGTAAAGAAGTTATATTCTTTTAATAAGTCTTTATAAGATATTAAGTAGATACTTAAAAGAACCTTTTAAAAACTATTAAAGGAATCTTAAGTCTTAACTACTATTATAAAGACTAAGTTAATAAATACCTATTTTATTAAGGCTGCTTTAAACTTATTCTATTCCTAATAAGATAATATATTTAGCCTCTCTACCTAGCTGCCTAAGTAGTAATAAAGGTAAAAGTAAAAAAGTGCTAGTATCTTAGCTTATTAAGCCTATTATTTAAATATCTTTTAAAGGCTAAAGAAGTATTTTAAATTCTTATAGTTTATAAAAATTATAAAAGAATAAGCTATGCTTTAAAGCTCTATTAACTAAGCCTTTAGATAGGAGATTATACTAAGGAGTTCCTTATTATATATAGTATAGTTCTATTTTACTACTATTAGTTATATAGAGTAGTATATAACTAAGTAAAGTATACCCTTCTTATTATACTAAAAGAGGCAACCCTTAATAGCCTCCCCTAAGGAATCTACCTCTACTATAGTATCTTAGTTAAGGTCCTATTAAGCTAGGATTAAGTATAAAATAAAAGCTGCTTTTAAATGCTAAAATATATCTTTATAAGCTTAAAACTATATAAATAATGCCCCTTTCTATATTAAGGCTAATAAGGGTTTAATAAGGTCTAAGAAGTTTATAATAAACTCTTAATAAAAGTTTATAAAGCTTAAAAAGCTATAAATACCCTTAACTTTAGTTAGGGCCTTTTAATTATAAATTATAGTAATCTTCTTAAGGTTAGGGTATACTATATATCTAGCTTAAATAATAAACCCTAAGTACTTAACCTTTATTACTCTAAAAGTATACTTAATAATATTAAGGTATAAACCTATTTATTTAAGGTAAAGGAGAATTTCCTAAGTCTACTAAGTATAGTTTTTATATAAGCTACTAAAGTAAATAAAGATATTATTAAGGTAAGCAATTATATAGTCCCTTAATATATCCCTTAAAGTACTATTAATATAGCACTAAAATATTACTAGCACACCTACTAAGCTAAATAGGTATACTAGCTATTTAAATAAGCTAAAGTGTATATAAAAAGCTATTAAATATTTATCCCCTTTAGCTATATAAATTTAATAGAAAGTAGTATAGATATTTAGCTTTATAAACTACTAAGCCTTAGTAAAAGAGCGTAAAGTCTCCTTAATAAGTAGTAGTAGGTAGTAGTCCTAGTCTATAACTTTATTTAATATATAATAGTTTATATAAAACTACTAACTACCTTCTACCTTTTAAACTAAAAGTATAGGGGCTATAGCTAATAAGGAAGAGGCTTAAATTTACCCCTTATTTATTAGTTTTATAATCTATTTTTAAATCTTTAGTAGCTAATCCTATAGTATATTATATAAAGGTGCTTAAGGGAGCTTTAGTATTAACCTATTAGGGTTTTAGCGTAAGTAAATATAGTAGTCTAACTAACCTTAATAAGGGGATAGTGTATTAGTATTTTCCTTACTAAAAAGGTTTATAAAGTCCTAAAGCTCTACTAAAAGCTATTCTAAGATAGCTACTTTATTTAGGATTAGTAAGCCTATAAATATTAATAGAATAGATATTATTTTATAAAAGCTAGTAACTATAAGGGATATATCTATTTATGTCTTTACTACTTTATGTGCTAAGCTAATATAAATAAAGCTTAAAATAGCTAAAATAAGGTATTACACTTTTTGCATATTAAAGGCCTTAATTTCTAATCTAAGGCATATACTTACTATTAAGTAATATTATATTATATATAGTTTAATTCTATTATATAATAGCTATAGCATACCTAAGATATAGTTATAGAATAACCCTAGGACTATATAGGCAGCTATAGGGAAGACCTAACTATTAATATCTACCTAAAAGCAAACTAAATATATAATATATAGCTATATTATAGCAGCCCCTTAAATTAAGTTAGAAGTTTTTATAGCTATAGTAATATTATATATATATAGTAGGTAAATATAAGTAAGACTAAGTTACTATATAACCTTCTTACTTATAACTATAAAGCTATTACACCTACTATTAACCTAAGTTTAAAGGAAAAAAAGATTATTATAAAGGAGTAAAATAAGAAAAGGTAGTAATTTTATATTTTATTCTATCTTACTATACTCCTACTATAACTAGTTTATATAGTAGTTAGTGTAATAGGTAATACTACTATTACTCTTATTATTAAGACTTAGGTAATAGGGCTGTCTTTTTTTAAATTAAAGCTATTAAACTTACTTATTATATCCTTCTTAAAGACTTTATAAACCTATACTACTACTATATTTATTAAGTAATTTAGTAGTAGGAGGTAATATTACTAAATAAAGTACTTAATAACTTTATAGTAAAGGTATTAACCTACCTACCTTTACTATTAATATACCTTTAGTATTACCTATTTAGCTTACTTAGCCTTTATTAAGGAATTAGTCTTATTTTTAACTACCTTCTTCTTTAACTTCCCCTTTTTATCTATTACTACTAAGAAAGAGGCTAAGTTAACACTAATTATCTTTATATTACTATTCTTATTATAGCTAGTATAGCTAAAACGCTTTACCTTAATATATTCCTTAAGGTAGTATAAGTTAATATTAAGTATAATACTATAGTAATGTTTAATAGCCTTATAGTAGTTATTATAAGAGATATTATAACCTATATAATAGTTTTATATTTATTTATTAAGGGCTATATAAAGTTTAAATAGCTTTACTATATCTACCTAATTAATACCTTCTACTAAAACTAGCTTCTATTTAAAATAGATATAAAAGTTTATAAAGCGTTTATTAGTGCACTATTTAAGCTAATTTAGCTTTAAGACTATGCGTTTCTCTTAATAAGGGTTTATAAATATACTATTAAGGTAGGTAAGGAATTGCCTTAAGGTATATATAAAGGTATATCTTAACTTAAAAAAAGGGGTAACTTAAGCTTAAATCTTTAGCCCTAAGTTTTAATAAATTAAAAACTATTTATTATAGTTACTATTAATAAAATTAAAATTAGCCTTAAGCTTATATACTATTAAGCTTTACTAAGCCTAAAAGGAGGCCTTATTACTATTATAAAGAATCCCTATTAAGAGTAGTTTATATTTAGGCTGCTTTTACTAAGGCCTGCCTAGTATTATATTATATAAAGCTAATATAATATTATAAGGTAGTGCGCTTACTATAGCTACTTAAAAGTATATATTTTCTAGCTATATGTCTTACTATACAACCCTCTTTTAAAAGTATTAAAGTTCCTATATACCTTTTAAAAGTATTATATTATTACCTTAATTTAGATTTATTATAATCCCTATATTTATTAAAAAGGTAAAGGATATTAATTATTATAGTTTAGCTTAAAAAGCTACTACTTTTTAGTAATAATAGTATTATTAATATTCTTAGAGAAGAAGGAGGAAGCCCTTCTTCCCTCTATTATATATCTAGCTTATATATAATATAGGTGTGTAAAGGCAACTCTAAGCAAGCCCTATAGGCCCGTAAAGGGCCTATAGAGGGAGCGCTTAGGATCCAAGCCTAAAGCTCAAATCCATCACACCACCTAACAAAAATTCCCCTTATTTTAGTAATAAAAATGCTAGTTATAAAATCTTCTACAACCCCTTAGTTATTATATAAATTAGCTGTAAAGTACGCCTTAAAGTAGCTTATTATATAGCCTTTAGGGTAAGTAGCTTAAATCTTTAAGCTAAATTTTAATTACTTACTTAGTTGCTATAAAAATTAATTTTAAAGTCTTACTAAGCCTAATAGACTATTAGGTTCTTAATTAGGTATGCGCTAGCTGCTATAAGGCATAATTAGAAGGGAAAAGGCAAGAAAAGTGGGGCGCTTACAGCTGCGAGCCACAATAGAAGAATTGATTTTGCGGGCGCCGCGCGCAACCTAGGGCCGCTTACCAGCACCAGCAACAGCTAAGAAAAGCCCCCTAAGGGTCCCTATAGGGGTCCCTATAAGGCAGGGGCTAAGGGTCACTATAAGGCCTGTTGAGAGGCCTAATAGATAAGGAAGTCCCCTGAAAATAGCTGTTATTTTCAACACAGACAATCCAATTCGCGGAGAAATATTCAACCAGCGAGGCAGGACCTTGGTGGCGTTCTCGGCTGGCTAGGTAGTTTTTGTGCCTTGTGCCTGCGGCTAAGAAGACGGGCTAACGAGGTCTGGTGGTCTTGTCGCATCACCGCCGTCGATCTTTGTTCTCGACAAGGGCATGGAATTGTACTGCAGGTCGTGGGAGCGCGGTATGTCATTGTCTGCGAGCACGTCTGGTTTGGTGAGACATCAAATAGAATCAGCGACGGGTCGGCGCACCAGGACTACAGCGGATTCAACGCAAACCACTTGCCGCCACTCCTCACCGAGATGAGGAGACGAGATTGCTGAACACAGTCTGACCTAGAGTACATGGTCCATCCGGAAGTTTCGCCGGTCGTGCATGAACGCATCCTCGGACGATCCAAGATACCAGACGGGAATGACACGGGAATCGGGAGCCGCATCGACAGGTCGAAACCAGGATAGGGCACTAGGCCAAGAGGTAGTATTGACGAAGGCAACGTCAACATTGGTTGGTCGTGGAAGAGCACGATTCTGCGACCAGATGGTGCATGTACCGCACGCACTGCAGAATACCATCTTGTCTCTTTTCTCGTCTCGTCAGGTCAGTCCGCGCGCGGCGACAAGCATCAAGGATCGATGCATCGATGCGAAACCCGGCGCAGTGGTTTGCAGCTTTCGGGACGTCCATGAGATGAGCCATTGGCTCCGACTGGGGTAAGAAGACATGCTAGAGCATCGCATCGCATCGCATCGCATGGTATCGGCTCGAGTGACGAGTGGCAAAACGTCGTTGCCGGCAGGACGAACCGAGACGATGTGAAACGCGATGCGGACCTATGTATGTATGTATGTATGCATGCATGTGCACGCATGTACGTAACCAAGAAATACTTGCTTTTGCCACCAATGGCATCCTTGTAGCCGACCGAGTTCGCCCATCTGTTGTGCTTTGCGCCCTCTTCATGATGGCGTGCGGCGTTTCTTGTTGGCGGAGGTCGGGGGACTCCTTTTTCAGCGTAGCCTACATGTCTGGTGTTTCTGCGCTCTCTCATCATCCATCGCAGTACCTCGGTAGTAGAGTGGATGAGGCCATGGATATCGGCCGTCTGTTCTGTTTGGTTGATCCTGCCAGTGCTGACAAAAAGAAACTAAGAAAAAAACTCGGTCACGTTCGACGCCATACCCCTCGCTTGCGGCATTCGTGCCCACATGGCTAGGTACTTAAGTACCTACAAGTAAGTACCTAGGTAGGCAGGTACCTACCTACTTACCACGGAATGGCACTGGCATTACATACAGCGTTTTCCTTGGCGTCGACTTGACGGTCAGCAGTTGGGTTGCGGTTTTTGCCGGCTGGTCCAGACGGAACACGGATGAAACACGACGGTCTGGTTCTGGCTGCGTGTGGTTCCGGTTCTGGTTCTGGAGAAAAGCCCCAGCGCTCACTCACTGCAGCCCTGCGTGGGGGCTGCCTGACGGCCCGGCGCTCTGGCGGCCTGACGGGCGAGCTGGCCCTGCTGGGATCAACCCGACGGCAGGCGCACGTGCGGCGCGGGTGAGAGATGAAGGCAGCGCTTATCTCGCAGGCAGGTGAAAATGCTCCGACATGACTGCGCCACACTTGGCGAGGGCGACAATGATGGTAGTAATCGGCGTCGAGGTAGGCAAGAGTCAAGTGTTAAGCGTTAAGCGCCAAGCGTCAAGCATCCAGTGTTCCAAGTGTCAAGGGTCGGACATCGAGAATCAAGTATCAAAATCAAAACTCAAACAAAAGCTGCATGGGCACGGCGCATCTGCAGGCAATCAGTCAACATCATATGTATGTACATACCTATGTACACGCAGCCACCCTGCCCCTGCCGTTCACGAGGTACACGCGTGTACCCCAGTGCCGCCATATTGCCCAAGTCCTTTAGGAAAGGGCTTAATACTACCTACTTACTTTCCTACTTACCCAGGTACTTACCTCGTAGCTGAAGTAGAAGATATTATCTTAAGTACCCACATAAAGTACACGCTTGACTAGATACCTACGTACCCACTACTACGCGCTTAAGGTTAGGTGTCTACCTACCTTAAGTACCTAGATAGGTAGGTACAGTACTTTGGGTATGTTAGTGGGTACCTCCATAGGTACCTACCTAACTTAGAGGCACACGCGACCCTCCGCATTGCATGTGACCTGGCGGGCCCCGCGGGCTCTAAGCAAGCACGTCAGTACTGGTCTGGTCCAGTCCAGCGCTGGCCTGGTCGTCGTCGACTCCAGATGCAGTGCGCCAGCCCGATTGCACCACCACCTCATCATTCCTAAGAAGAATTGCATCTGCTCCGTGCATATGTACAACTAATTCCCCCCTCACCTTGCTTCGCATTGCAACTACCGTCACCGGCACCTATACCGCCCAATCTGCTTGCAATCTGCTTGCAATTCGCTCAAAGACCCCGACGAAACACGTCCTTTGCAACCACACTGGCCCCGGGCGGGTCTTCTGTTCCATCTTTCCATCCATGCGAGGTACCTCAAGTCCCTAAAGTAAGTACTTACCTACTACTTAAGTTAGATAGGTAGGTACTTATCTGGTGGGTACTTGCTTAACCTTATGTTACCTCGGATAGGTACCTACTTACGCTGGGAACTCGTATATATGTGTATGTACCTGCTTACTTGCCTAGGGTACCGATTTACGTACCTAAGGTACCTACGTACTCAGCCAGGCCGGCCTTGAAAACCGCCAGCTAGCACATCCACCACAAATTACAACCGCCAGAGCCGTCTGCTCTCAAGCCTCGCTCGCTAGTGCCAATTGCAGACATTGCACACAATAGCTTCTTTCCAGAACCTCGGAGGCTCTGCCTCTGCCTACCTCCTCCTTCGCTTGACCTGGCTACACCGACGCGGCATCTTCACCTTTTCAAGTCTCGGTAGCTCGCCTTCGTCCCGTCGGCCGAAAATTTCTTTTCTCCGATCAAGTCTTGGCCTGATTCCCAAGCTGACACATGGAAACCCCTCTTTCCATTTTGTTAGACATCTCGGCAGCGTAAATTTCCAGGACGTGAAGTTTTGCATTTCTTCCACTTCCAGTACACCTCGCGGTGACAGCCCTCGAACATAAGCAACAAATCGGAGCCAGGCCACTCATGCTATCAGTCAACCCATCCATCTACACAACGCCGCTCGCCCTCGACAACTGTGAGCTTCCAGAACCAGTCCCCGTCGATAGCACACTGCCACTGATGCAGGCCGAACCACCCGCTAGACTACGGACCGCATAACGTCTTTGGTTATATATATATAACGCCGCGAGAGAACTCATCGCCGATGGTACTCCTCTTGATCAAAGACTTCTGCAACGAGCCCACGCGGCCTCACGCCAAGCATACCTTGCTACCATCGCTCGTTTGACCTGTACGCGAACGTCGTTTTGCACCCTTCAGCAAGCTTTACGTTAAGCAAAGTCCGTTCTGGAGCTCATGAAGCCCTCAATGTGTTCTTAAACTTTTACAAGGAAAAAAAAAAATACCAAAAACCCAAAACACACACAAAAAAAAAGGGGGGGGGAAGGCAATGGCATAGCAGTGTCAACGATCAGACATGGAGCCACAAATACCGACTTTTGCTGGGAACCTTGGTAAATCCAGGGCCAAAGCCAAACGACAGTCACGGACCAGGGACCAGCTGCAAAGCCCCTCGCATCCCACCATCCCACCTCCCTCTCCACCGAAAACCTCGTCGCGCGAGACTCCCAGCAACCTTCCTTCTGCTGCAGGAGCGGCTGCAGCATCAACTCTACGGTCCGTTCTGAGACCAGGTCCCATCGATTTGGCCGGTCTCTCGCATGCTGTCTCGACTGATCATGTCTCTGAGGGGAAAAGGTTCGGTGCTAATGCCCTTTCTGGCGAGGATCCAACAAACGTTCCAGCGCTGACGCCAACACTGCCGCCGCATGATCCCCAGCTGCAAAGCTCGCCCCTTGGCATTCTTGAGAGTACAAGCAGACGCCAGGGTATAGTCTTCAACAACTACGCCGAGTCGAGCGGCGATACATCTTGCTTGTCTCCGGTAACAGCAACAACACCTACGATCCCTGCAGTGCTCCGGGCTCCCCTTTCGCCTCAAGCATTGTCTCACGCGGCCGCGCAGCTACAGCAGCGAAGAAGTCCCGGCGGTGCTGGTGGTGGTGTCCGACCTCGAACAAGAACGTTGGACGCAGCCATGCTAGTACATCGAAGTGATCAGAGACATAGAGTCAGCAGTATCAGCTCCTCTGCCTCCCAGCCACTACTTGACGAACAAAGATCGCCAATGCACACTCCGGATGTAGCCAGTCACTCCTCGACCGCTCACGGCAGGCTTCAGGAGCCCTTCACACCATCGATACCGTTCAGATCGAGGGATAAGGAACGAAAATCAAGCAAACGTCTTACGAAGCGGCACCTGTCTCGACCCTCCTCTCCCGTACCAGCCCCCTATCCCTGCGTCGATTCCTTTCCTTTACCTATAGATGTTCCAGAGCCCACGAAATTGATCACGTTGATGAAGACGCTTGGTGGCCGGATGCGAGGTGATATCGAGTATCAGTCAAAGGACGGCGCCACGACTTGGCACAGCGGTGTTGCCTACATTGACGATGAGAAGGGTTGCCTCATGTTTAACTCGGGTCAAGATGGGCCATTTTTTGTCACACTCATTACGGATCTGCGTGGCTGTATTGTTCTCCCTGCCGAGCACGCGAAAGATGGTAGGGAGTGTCTTGAACTCTTTGCCGCAAGCGGTCCTATAAAGGAATTGTATCTTCGATCGCTGGCCTTTGAAGAACTGATTCTATGGTTGGCTGCCCTATTGTGTTGGCAACAAACAAGAGCGCCGGCCCCCAGAGTACAAGCTCCAAACGGTGGCGGAGGAAGTATTAGCAGCCCGTCGAGCAGCAAATCCGAACCAGCCACCCACAAATCGCGTCCGTCTGGCAACGGATCCAAGGCGGCGACCATTATCAAGGTCGGAAATGTCTTGTTGTGGGACAAGGGACCTACTGCTTCCGCCAATGACCTGGTTCAACGGTCGTCCACTCGAGATGCATCATCACCTGGCGCGTCGTGGAGGCGAATTTCCTGCATCATGCAGGACAATGGTGAACTGAAATTTTTGGCAGAAAATGACGTTTCTTCCCTGTGCGTCATTCATCTCTCACAGTTGTCGCGCTGTGCCATCCAGCAGCTGGACCATACAGTATTGGATGAAGATTTCTGTCTTGCAATCTTCCCCATATACGCCAGCACAGCTACACGGCTTTCGATATTCCGCCCCGTCTATCTTGCATTGGACAATCGAGTTCAGTACGAGGTGTGGTTTGTTCTGCTGCGAGCGTTTGCCGCGCCAGAGCTGTACAAGTTGGACTCCAACGACGATGCAGACTCCCTTCCGGAGGTGACCGATCTGGAGGATGAGATCAGCGAAGAGGAGACATTTCGGATAGAAAAGACAGTGGGTGTACGCGTAACAGAAGCAAAAGTTAAGGCGTGTCCCCATGGGCAACCAGTGCTACCATGTGACAAATATTCCAGGGCCGAGCAGCATGATCCCCTAATTGGTAATTATGTGGCCGAGGTAATCCTGGATGGAGAAGTGCGGGCGAGGACAGCGACCAAGATGGCGACCAAGAACCCGTACTGGAGAGAAGACTGCGAATTCGTTGATCTGCCGCATACGGTGCAGGAGGTGTCTGTCGTGTTGAAGCGAACCGATGGTAACTCGGACATTGTAGCAGCTACGTCAAACTGTGGCGGACGTGTCGAGGTGTACCAGGAGAATTTATACGGCACAGTCCATATCGCCTTGGACAAGCTTCAGCGGGGAAAAGACCACGAGGACTGGCTGCAGATCTTGGATGACAGACAGCAGACGATCGGATCCATGCTCATCAAGATTTCGCATGCCGAACAAATCGCATTGCTATCCAAGGAATACGAGCCACTATCCGAGACGCTACATCGATTTCCCTCGGGACTTACCACGATGATCTCCGCATGGCTGCCTGGTCAGCTACGTCGTCTTTCCGAGATCTTCCTAAACATCTTTCAGGCGTCTGGCAAGGCCAGTGATTGGTTGATGGCCCTGGTGGAAGACGAGATTGACGGTATTGGCAGCCAGGCGTCCATCAAGAAATTCCGCTTCAGCAGACGTCTTAAATCCAACGAGTCGATCGAGTCGGCTAGTGATCGCGAGCTACTCGTAAGAGACATGGGCAAGTCCCTCGCTGGGGAAGCGAACCTTCTCTTCCGCGGCAATTCGTTGTTGACCCAATCCTTGGAGTTCCACATGCGTCGGCTGGGTGTGGAATATCTGGAGGAGGTGCTTCAAGACAAGATTATCGAAATCAACGAGCTGAACCCAGACTGCGAAGTCGACACGAGCAGACTTCCCCACGCCGGCAGCGCAGACATGGATCATCGATGGAACCGTCTGATCCACTACACGACCGATATTTGGCGCTGCATCGCCGAGTCGGCGCACTCGCTTCCGGGCGAACTTCGACACATACTCAAGTACATTCGAGCTGTGGCCGAGGACCGCTACGGCGACTTCCTCCGAACCGTTGCATACACAGCCGTCTCTGGATTTCTGTTCCTCCGCTTCATCTGTCCAGCGATTCTGTCGCCGAAGCTCTTCGGCCTCCTGCGCGACCATCCGCGGCCCCGCGCGCAAAGAACCCTGACCCTGATCGCTAAAGCACTGCAGAAGATGTCCAACATGTCCACATTCGGCAAACGCGAAGAATGGATGGAGCCCATGAATAGATTTCTCACCGCGCAGCGGCCCGTCTTCCGAGACTATATTGACCGAGTGTGTGAAATTCCGGCGGACCGCGGCAGCTTGAAGAGCGCACCGGCCGCTTACAGCACGCCCATCACCATGCTTGGCCGCCTGGGCCCAACGGCCAAGGAGGGATTCCTCAGCTTGCCCTACCTGATTGATCAGGGCAGAAGTCTAGCCAGCTTGGTACGACTTTGGGTAGATGCAGGGTCTGAAGACATCCAACAGGGCCAGGCGGATAGCGAATTACTCTTGTTCAACGAACTGTGCCTCGGGCTGCAGAAACGAGCCGATGCCTGCCTGGCTCTTGTGGAACGAACGCGAGCGGCCAAGGCCGCGTCAAGCGGTGTCGCAGAGCAGCTGGCCGACTCTCTCGAGCAAGCCACTCTCATCGAGTCGCTCAGCATCCCCTACTCGTTTCCGGCGGCACACCACGACAGCGACTTTCCACCGGGCAGCTCGGGCAGCGACGGTGAAACGCGGTCTTCACGCCGGCGCAGCAGAGAGTGGCGCCGAGGAGGGAGAGACGGCATAGAAAACAGAAAGGCCAGTGGTCTACGCCAAGTAAGCGGCATGGAGCGAAGCACCAAGAGTAAAAACGGAAAAGTCGGCCGGACCATCCTGAATGGTATTATGAGGATAGGAGGCGGGGCACGGGCCGAAAGCCCCGACTCCAAAGGACATAAATAGATGTTTTGGTTGGGGTGTTTTTTTTTTCTTTTTCTGTTCTTCCTTCCTTTTTTTTTTATTATCTTCACATTTTACACATTCATGCATGTTTGATGGTGCGATATTTTTTTCTCCCC
>SRPV01000168.1:0-32139 GCA_018360135.1 Claviceps sorghi | reverse complement strand
TTTTTTTTTTTTTTTTTTTGCCCTATTCAAACCTAGTCAACTCATTGCTCCAACATAGTCCCGTCAAAATCAAGATACAATGATGTCGGTGTCCAGCAATTGAGCGAGCACGTTTTCAAGCAAATCTTTCCTGACGGAATCAAGCCACCACCCCAAGATCTTGTCGAGCTTTCCAAGGATCACTTGCGACGACATGACCTGTTGGATAAAAACAGCGATTCTTCCGGACCTATAGCCTTCGATCTTCCGCGTCTTCAAGGGCGCACTCTCGATGAACACTTCTACAAACTCGGCTCGGATTCCGCGGAGCCGTATCTGTCGCTTGCAAAGGCATTCGCTGGCGAGAATTGTCCGCCAAAGCCTCAAGAATGGGTGAGGCAAAGTGGATGGACCAAATATTCTCCAGATGGTCGGATCGAGGCCGTAGACGTGCCAGATGAAAACATGCTGTGCTTCGATACGGAAGTCATGTGGAAACAGAGCCCTTTTGCTGTCATGGCTTGCGCCTCAAGTCCCACGGCTTGGTATGCTTGGCTCTCTCCATGGCTTCTGAAAGAGACCGAGAATGAACGTCAACTGATCCCTCTCGGCGATGCCACCAAAGAGCGGATCATCGTTGGACACAATATTGGCTATGATCGTGCCAGAGTACTGGAGGAGTATGACATCAAACAATCTCGCAACGCCTTCATTGATACCATGTCACTACACGTCGCCGTCAACGGAATGTGCTCGCGTCAACGACCAACGTGGATGAGGCACAAAAAGAATCGCGAACTTCGCGAACGAATAGCCAGCCAGACTCCCGACCATGACCTGGCCGAACTATTGAGCAATCGAGCTATGCACGAAGAAGAAGAACTCTGGGTGGAGCGGAGCTCGGTCAATTCCTTGCGAGACGTGGCCAAATTCCATCTGAACGAATCTATTGAGAAGTCAATTCGTAATGATTTTGGCGAGCTCGACCGTGATGGAATTCTCGCCAAACTGAATGAGCTTCTCGATTACTGCGCCGCTGATGTTGCCATCACTCACCGGATTTATCAAATAGTGTTTCCCAACTTCCTCGAAGTGTGTCCTCATCCTGTCAGCTTCGCCGCATTGCGACATCTTGCGTCTGTCATCTTGCCGGTAAACCGGTCTTGGGATGCATATATTGCCAACACCGAAGCAACCTATCACAAATTATCCGAAGCTGTGCAAGAAAGACTCGTGGGCTTGGCAGAGAAGGCAGTGGCTTGCAAGAGTGATGCTGAAAAGTGGAAGAATGATCCGTGGATGCAGCAGTTGGATTGGTCTGGGCAGGAAATCCGTATGGTCAAGGGGAAACGAAAGGACGACCCGCCACGACCAAGAGCTCGTCAGAAGAAACCCGGAGAGCCTCAATGGTATAAGGACCTCTTCGCCACAAACACCTCCCCGATCAACATCACTGTTCGAACCAGAATCGCCCCTATTCTTCTCAGACTAGCTTGGGATGGACATCCACTTGTCTGGTCTGACCAGTTCGGGTGGACTTTTCGAGTACCCCGAAGCGAGGCAAGCAAGTACACATCATCGCAAATGATCAAATGCGAGTTTGACGAAACAGAGCCCTTGCTTCGAGACGACCAGGATCACGACTTCTTCAAGCTTCCCCACAAAGACGGACCGACTGCTCGATGCACCAATCCCATGGCCAAAGGCTACTTGGGCTACTTTGAAAAGGGATTGCTCTCGTCGGAATATGCATATGCCAAGGAAGCCCTCGAGATGAATTCCTCGTGCTCCTACTGGATTAGTGCAAGAGACAGAATCATGTCGCAAATGGTGGTGTACAAGAGTGATCTGCACACGCTACGCGAAACCAAGAGGCCAACAAGCAAGCAGCGCAAGAAGCGCAAGCAGAGCGGGCAGCGCGAGGGCCAGGATGACGGCTTTATTCTACCACAAGTCATCCCGATGGGCACAATCACCAGACGCGCGGTGGAAAGCACCTGGCTGACGGCCAGCAATGCTAAGAAGAACCGCGTGGGCTCCGAACTCAAAGCCATGGTCAAGGCTCCCGACGGCTACTGCTTTGTGGGGGCCGACGTCGATTCTCAGGAGCTTTGGATTGCCAGCTTGGTCGGCGACGCCACCTTTAGGATACACGGCGGCAACGCCATCGGCTTCATGACACTCGAAGGGACAAAGGCTGCGGGGACAGACATGCATTCTCGTACGGCGTCCATCTTGGGAATCACAAGAAACGATGCCAAGGTATTCAATTATGGCCGAATCTATGGTGCCGGCTTGAAATTCGCCGCCACACTCTTGCGTCAATTCAACCCTGAACTGTCGGAAAAAGAGACGATGGAGGTAGCTTCCAGGCTATATGCCAACACGAAGGGTGCAAAAACGACGCGAAAGCTTATCCACGACCGACCGTTTTGGCGGGGGGGGACGGAATCGTTTGTCTTCAACAAGCTTGAAGAGTTTGCCGAACAAGAACGGCCGCGAACATTTGTACTGGGAGCGGGCATCACGGAAGCCCTCATGGGCCGCTACATCAGCAAAGGTGGTTATTTGACCTCACGAATCAACTGGGCCATTCAATCTTCTGGGGTCGACTACCTCCACCTGCTCATCGTATCGATGGAGTACCTGGTGCGAAGGTTCAACATCGACGCGCGTTTGGCCATCACGGTACATGACGAGATTCGATACCTCGTCAAGGAGAAGGATAAGTACAGGGCTGCCATGGCTCTGCAGGTGGCCAACGTCTGGACTCGGGCCATGTTTGCACAGCAAGTCGGCATTGATGACCTGCCGCAATCGTGCGCCTACTTTTCCGCCATAGATGTGGACCACGTCCTCCGCAAGGAAGTCGACATGGACTGTATCACACCAAGCCATCCAACTCCCATACCGCCAGGAGAGAGCCTAGATATTCACACTCTTCTCGACAAGGGCCAGGAAGCCTTCCTTGATCCAGCGATCGTGCCTGAAGAGCCGTTTGTCACACCCCTTGAAAACATCCCGTATTCCCCGCGGACGCCTGTGATGGAATTAATTCGAGACGCTAGCAGCAACAATTCACGTCTCATCAAAGCACAAATCATCAACAAGGACGACGAATTATCGGACATGATCAAGGATATCAAGAAGACACAAGCGGCAATGGTGGCGAAAATGGTGGCGAAGCAAACGCAAATGACCAAGCAGCCCCCGAAGAACGCTGTCCCTTACCAAGCACATCCCCAGCTAGGGCCCGTGGAGGAGCCCATGGTTCTCTCGGAAGCATTGAAAGCGAAGCAGAGATGCAGAGTGGATGGCAAGGGTAAATGGCCTTTGTTGAAGGGTGCCAACAGGAGTCAGAGACCAAGCACGGGGTGGTGATGAAATTTGCGTCATTGACTGGACTGATGTCTGTACTCGTTGCTTTTTCTTTTTGAAGAGATCTCCCTCTCTCTTCTTTTTTTCTGTCTTTGCCCTCTTTCTTTTTTGGGAGGAAAGGGAGAGACTCCCATTTGATTGCACACGTCGTTGAGAAAGGATGGGAAACGAATGGCGGGCATCATGTTTCAAAGGTTCTGCAGACTGGAGGCGCTGGTGTGGGCGTTTTTCTACTACTTGTATTTTACGGACTGGGATGCCAGGTCATCTTTCATTCATGTATAATTATTTTTTTTTCTGCTTTTGGGATTTAATTCATGTACATGAGCCTGTATTAGCGGATGTAATGACGATTGCTGTCCTTTTTTTTTTTTTTTTTTTTTTTTTTTCATATCCTTCTCCTTCCTCCTTTTTTCTTTGCTTTTTTTCGGCATCCTTTGCGCATTCGAATTTCAACATCACATGCATTTGAATGGTCTGGTTGGCAGCGCTGCCATTGGCAAGATGTGCTAGCTGGGTGTCACACACGTGACCATGACCACCACTATGTATGTAGGGGGATTCCCTACACTAGATAGTAAATGGATTATTATCTTTCTCTCCTACTATTTTAATAATTAGTAGCAATTATATATTACTTATATAATAACTAAAAAACTAAAATTAAAAATATACTTATCTCTATTAAAATTTTATTTCTTTATTATTTAGTAATTGCCTTTCCCTATCTATTAATTAATATCTTTATAAATGCTAATAAAAAGTTAAATTTTAGTAATATAATAATTATACTAATTTTTATAAGCAACTAAACTATAGTAAACTATAAAGAAATAGTAATAGTTTATTTATTATATTACCTTTAATTATAAACCTTATTTATATAGGGCTAATTAATAGGATTTTTTAGTTAAGTAACTAAAATAGTAATAAGCTTTTTAAAGAGTATTAATAAATTAGAAGAATTTAATAAGGGATTTTAAGCTAAACTATATAGCACTAAAATTAACTATACTTAAGGCCTTATTACTAAAGATATAATTATAGTAAATTGCTTTAATTAAAAAAAATAATAATAATATTAATAATATTTAGCGCCTTACTATATAATAGGCACTCTTAGTTAATAAGCAGCTTTTTCCTTATATATAAATATAGGTTAGCACCTTAATAAATCTATAAAATTTATTAAAGGCATTATTATATTAGTTTTTAAAGTTATTAATAGTAGAAATAATAAAACTATAAGTATTACTTTTATAAGTATTACTTCTATAAGTATTACTTTTATAGCTATTACTTCTATAATTAATAGAAGTAGTATTAAAACTAAGAAGGAGTAAGGAACTAAGTTTAGCTTTAAAAGTTAATAACTTTTTACTATTTTTACTATTATTACTAATTATATTCCTTAAATTACTAAAATTACTAATATTTTTAGTATTATAATATTTACTATAATTACTATAATCTTTATTTATATACTTATTTTAAATAAGTTAGTAACTTAATAATAGTATAGATAATATAAATACTTTAGAAGATTATTAGTAATAACTATAACTAGCACCTTAGCTAAATATATTATATATTCTATAAGTTATAATAAATATAATATATATATAAAGGCAGACCTAAGAAACTATTATATATATATTAAACTAATAGAGAGTTATACCTAAATTAACCTCTTACTTTTTAATACTAATATTTATTATATAGGCTTCTTTAAAAGCTTTAAATATTAGATTTTTTAATCCTAGTATAAAAGACACTAAGAGATAAAGTAAAGTTATAAAGGCTAAGTTTATTATAATAATTTATAAATATATATTAGTATTTATATAGTATTTATAAAATATAGTAAAAGCTTAATTTAAGAAAGCTATTAAAAAAGTTTAAATTTTATATTTTTAAAAATAAGTATTAAATTAGTATAGTTAACTACTAATAAATTCTTAATGCTAATTACTTTATAAAGCTATGCTTAAGATAATTTATATATAGCTAATAAAAAGATTTAAAAAGCCTTAAAAAGCTATACTTTTTTATATTAAAGTAGCTTAATATACTTTATAAAAGTATTATACTAAAGAGAATTTAACTAATTTTATTTATAATATATTAAGGGATATTAAAGTATATTCTTAGGATAAAGTTACTTAATTAAAAATAGTATATTAAGTATTTAATCTATATATTTAGTTTATTATTCTACTATTTATATCTAATATAACTATTAATATATATTTAGTTTAAATTAGAGACTAAGAATTAATTATTTTAATAATAGTAAAGGAGAGATATAAATAGATAATTAACTAATAGTATTATAATATAATATAAGGTATATAGTTATAGAGACTATAACTATAGTTATAGTATAGTTAGTTTATAATAGATTACTATAATATATTTAGATATAGTAGGTAATAGGTATATAATTTATATAAATAATAGTAGTATATAGGTGTAAATAATACTATAAGCACTTTTATATACTAAAATTAATAATAGCTATATATAAATAATATTATAGGCACTTTTATATACTAGAATTATATTAGTAGGAGTAGTTATAAATAGATTTAACCTTAGTAAGTAAAACTATACTTATAATTTATATAATAGTAGACTTTATATATAAATAAGTCTATACTATTTAGCGCTATTAAAACGCTAGTAGTAATAGTAGTTACTTAGTTATAGTAAGTATATATTATTAAAAATCCTATAAAAGTAGCGTAATAGGAATAGCAACCTTAGTAATTATAACTTAAGAATAAGGTTTAATTAGCTTAAATTGCTAATATATAGCTAAGTAAGAATATATAAGTAGATCTAAATACAGGTCTATAGTTTTACTTAGAAGCAAAGTAGTAATAAAACTATAGTAATAATTAGGATAGCGTTTTATATAATAGTACCTAAATAAATATAGTATAGTTTATAAATATATACTAAATAATAGTTAAAAGTTATTAAATTTATACCTAAGAATTTGCTTTTAATAATATATTATTTAGATATTTAGAGAAAAACTATAAAATACCTAAATAAGTGTAAATAGCTAAAAATAATATTTTAAACTCTTATTTAGTCTTGCAATAGTAATATAATAGTATAGCGTTTTAAGCGCAGTTAATAGAGCTAATAATAGTTAAGTTAGGGGTATTCTCTACTTAAATAGAGTTATTAGCGCCTTAATAAAATACTAGTTATTTATTATTAGTTTTTTAATTAATAGTTAATCCTTAGAGGGATATAAGCGTTAAATATATATTTTATATATAGACTTACCTTTATTTTTAGATTTATTTAAATATAAATAAACTAGATCTTTAATTTAATATTTATTATAATATAAGGTATATAGTTACTTTAGTAAATAAAAAATAGGTTACAAAGTATTACCTAAAATTAGAAATTTATATATAAGTAAAACTAATTTATATTAAAGGCATTAATATTAAAGTATTTTCTATAGCTAAATATATTTTATTACTATTTAATTTTATTAAATATATAAAAGATAGTACTTTAGTAGTTATAATATTTACTAAAAAAGTAATATTAGTATAATCCCTTAAAGCATATATACTCTTAGGCACTAATTGCCTTATATTAGAGAAAATAAATATTATAATTAGTAAAGGATAAACAGTAATAGGAACCTATAATAGCGTTACTATTTCTATAGTAGTATAGTATATAAAGTAAAAGGTTAATATACTAATAAAAGTATAAGATACTATTATAGTTATACTAAAATAAATAACTATAATTCTAATTATATATAAACTAGTAAAATATAAATAGGTATTATTTAAACCTAGTAAATTACTACGTTTAGGCATTTATACTATAGTTATAAACAGTTTAATAAAAAATATTATTATTTATAATATAAGTAATAAACTAGCAGTAATCTAATATAACTAGAAAATAAAATAATTTAAATCTATAGATCTAATAGCAAAAGCTTATATAATTAATATTATATAAGCCCTAAAGGTAGTAGAGTTAGCTTTAGTTATAGAAGATTATAATAAAAGGCATCTTATAATACTAAAGTAAATTTTATAGAAATTAAATACTTTAGTATACTATAATATAAAAGTAAACTTTTATAATTCTAAAAATCTAATAAAATATTAGAAAATAAAGGATTTATTAAATAAATTTAAAGCCTTATTTAAAGATAAGGGTTTTGCAAAAGTACTAATTAATAAGTATATAAGAATCTAAATAAAGCTAAGTTAGTAAGATATAGTTCTAAAGAAATATTATATATATCCTATTAAACTAAACAATTATAAAGTTATTAAATAAATAATAGCTAAGTTAGCAACTATTAAAAAAGTATATTATATAATAAAGCAGGTTCCTTTTATATTTTTAGTATTTATTATATAGACTAAATAAGGCGCTACCTATAAGGGTTAAATAGTTATAAATATTAAAGGTCTTAATACTATATTATTATTAAACATATACCTAATATATAGATAGGACAAAATAATTAAAAAAATAGCAAATATAATATATATTATAGTAATAAATACTATATTGTTTTACTATTAATAGCTAGTACACTTAGACTTATGTTAAGCATTAATAGTTATTATATATAATAGGCAATATATATTTAATATCCTAATTATAGAATATAAAGGCTTAAATGCGTATATATAGCGTTATATAGATAACTTATTAAGATATACAAAGGGTTCTATATATTATAATAATATTATTATTATATTAAATAGCTTTAATTAATATATAGCAGATTTATAACTAGTGTTTTAGCAACTTTTAGATATAAATATATCTATTAGTATAGTAAAGATATTTATAGCTTATCCTAAAGCTAAAGTATTAGGTAAAATAGTAAATATACTAGGAATATCTATACTAATAAAAAAATTAGTAGTAATATATTAATTAGAATTCCTAAAGACTCTTAAAGCTTTAGAACATTTACTAGGATTTACTAAAGTATTATACTACTTTATCTTAAGATATATATTAATTATTAAGCTATTATAAGACTAAAAAACTAACTTACTATATATACACTAAGTTATAAAAAAAGATAGGCTTAATAATAATAATAAGCTAAAAATAAGGAATATAAAAAAGCAGTTAAAACTAGCCTATTATAATTAAGTAAAAGCTATAGATGTAAGGTGTGCACACCTTACAAGGTGCGCCGCCTAGGCGCCTACGCTTAGTCACCTATTTAGCATATAAAAACCCTAGATATATATATAAAAAAACTTAAAAAAGGTAAGCTTTAGTTAATATACTAAATGCTATATTACCTTTATTTAGCTACTAATTTACTACTTAATAATTCTAAAGCTTTTCTTTAGCTACCTAAAGATAATATAGCACCTACTACTTAATAATTAATTGCTATATTTATAAAGGATTCTATATCCTTTAAAGTATTAGTAAACCTTAACTAATTTATAAAGAACTTATAAAAAGGAACCCTTACTATAATTAAATCTACCTTAACCCTATTTATAATATAAGAGAAATCCTAGGTAATTAAGGAGTAAATTACTTAATTAAAAGAACTAAAAAGACTATAGAAATAAAAGAGGGAACTTTTTATTACTTTTTACTAAGAAGGAATTAGTAGAAAGGAGGCTAAAAGATAGCGCTCTCCTAATAATTCCTTTAATAATAATAGAGGTAAAGTTTAGGTTAAAAATATTAACCCCTTAATACACCTTATTAACCTATAAAAATATAAAATTTAGATTAATAACCTAACCTATACCTTTAATAGGGTAAAACGTAAGTTTTACTAAGACTACTAAAAAATCCTTTTTATATTAAATTATATATACTAAACCTATTAAGTAAGATAGAACTAATTTCTTAATAAATAATTAGTAGAATGCTAAAAAGAACTTAAAAATAATTAGGAAGAGTTTTAAGAGTAGACACTAACCTTATTAAGAGACTTTACTAATTATAAAGCTTAAATTATAACTATAATAGAAAATATAAAATAGTAAAATAGCTAAAGCCTTATTAATTTTAGTATTTATCTTAATTCTTTAAAGAAACACTTAGAAAGAGTAAGTAAATAAGCTTAAGCTCTTTTATTTTTTACTAAGTTATAACCTAAACTCTAAAATTATATTAACCTTTATATATTAATTATAGGGAAAATAAGAGAAAAAGTCGTTTAAATTGCCTAGTAATTCTAGGATATAATGCTACTATAGTATAAGTATAAAGCAGATACTAGAGGTAATAATAAGCATATAAAGGGGCCTTACTATTAATAGGCTTAATCTATATAGAATTAATAGCTATTATATATACCTTTAAAACCTTTAACTCCTATTACTAGGTTAAACTATAACTAAGTCTATAATTAGTAGAAATATTATAACTATAGTAATATAAGTTACCTTTACTATAACTATAATTAGCTAGTAAAGAACCCCTTAAGCTATTTAAAAAACACTAACTAGTAGAAGTAGCCGCCCTTACTTTTACTAAGCTTTAATTCCTTATTAGGTAGTAATTCTACACCTTTATTATAACTTAAAGCTAAATTACTACCTATACCTTTATAAATCTTAACACTTACTTTAATATAAATATTATTAGTATAGAGTTTATAAAGTAATAAGGATTTTATAAAAGCAATATTAAACCTCTTAAAATCTAAGCAATTAGTGTGTTAACTATGCCTAAATATAGTGTCTACTAAGTGCTAATAAGTATTATTAACTTATAGAGGTATTAAAGGGATCTAACCCTATTATATATTACTATTAATAGAAACCTAAGGATATAGGAAAGTCCCCTACTAATTAAAATATATACCTTATCTAAGGAATATATATATTTATTAATATAAATATAATAATAGTAGTTTAAGATTATATATACTAACCTTTTACTTATAACTCTCTACTATTTCTTTAGGAAGCACTATAATAAAGCTATTATATATACTATTTAAAGTATTTAAAATAATAGATTTATAGAATTAAGAGATAAGGTATAAGTGTATAATAACTAAACCTTAAGTAATATACCCTTAAAACTCTATATATTCCTAAATATCTTTAGCTTAAAAAAGGTAAGCGTATTACTATCTTAGAAGGATACTAATTATATAATTAATTTATAACCTAATATTACCCCTTTTTATAGCCCTATCTACCCTTTATTTTAATATAAGCTTATAATTCTAAAGGTATACCTTAAGGAAAACCTAGTAAATAAATAAATATAACCTTTAAAAAGCTTAGCTAAAGCACCTATCCTATTTATACTAAAAAAGGATAGTACTTTATAATTATATATAAACTATTAAGGTCTTAATAAGATTATACTAAAGAATTACTATACTTTACCTTTAATAGTAAAAATACTTAACTAGTGCTAAAGGGTATAATTCTTTATAAAAATTAATATTAAGGATATATACTATTATATTTAGATTAAGAAAGAAGATAAGTAAAAGATAGCATTTTATACCTAATATAGTTATTATAAATACCTTATTATACCTTTTAGACTAATTAATGCCTTAGCTATATTCTAAAACTATATCTACTAAGTATTATAAGGGCTAGTTAATATAATTTATATAGTATATCTAAATAATATCTTTATCTTTTTAAAAACCTAAGAAGAGTATACTAACTATATTTAATAAGTTCTAAAAAGGATAAGAGGCGCTAAGCTATATATAAAGCCCTTTAAGTATACCTTTTACTAAAACTCTATAGAATTCCTAAGGTTTATCCTATTAGTTAATAGTATTTTAATAGACTAAAAGCAAATAAAGATAATTTAAAAGTAGAAAGAGCTTAAAACCTTTTATAATATTTAAATCTTTCTTAGGTTCTATAACTTTTACTAGTAGTTTATACACTAATACTCTACTATTATAGCACCCCTTAATATACTAATAAAGGGTAGCTAAAGGGGCATTTAAATAGGGAAATTTATATTTAAAAAAAGTAAATAACTAATATTTAACTAACTAAAGACTGCCTTTTAATAGATGCTACTACTATAATACTATAACCTATTAAGCCTAATCTATATTAAGACTAATATATTTATATTTACTATAGTAGGTATTATCTTTTAGCTAAATAATAAGGGGTAATATTATTTTATTATATTTTAGTTCTAAAAGTTTACTAATATAAAACGTAACTATAATATAGCTAACTAAGAGTTATTTACTATAATTAAGTTGTTTAAATATTAGTAATACTATATTAAAGGTATAGTAATATTAGTAAAGGTCCTTTTAAACTACTATAACCTATAAACATTTATAAGCTAAAGTAGGCTAAATAGTTAGTAGGTAAGATAGTATATATTTCTTAGCTTATTTAACTTTATAATTAAATATAGGGCAGGAAAGAGCAACCTTACTAATATACTATTAAGGCAGCCTAATTATAAGGGTAAAAAGCTAATAAACTAAGAAATACTACTAAAGTTATAGAAGAGGCTAGTGCTAAAAGATATAGCTAAAACTATACTTAAGTGCACTAAAAGGCGTAGTAAAATGCCTTTAAAAATAAAATTAGTCCTAGCTAAGAGAGAAGGTTTAATAAGGCTAAACTCTATTATTTAAGGGGCTAAAGTTACTACTAAAACGCTAGCTAAATAAGGGTTAAAACCTAGTAATTTTAGGGATAAAGTTGCTTAGGTTTAGTATATTAAAGTTAAAAAGGTTTAAGAGTCTATTAAGTCTTTTAATCCTTATTTAATAAATATTTATAGGCTTTTTATTAAAATACTTTTAAAAGCTTAAAAGTAGGACTTAAACCTATAGAAAATAGCTAAAGGTAAGTCTATAGTAATTTTAAGGGAAAAGGTAGGAATATAGTAATATAATATAAGCAGCCTTCTATTATATAAAGAATAGGTAGTTGTTTTATAAGAGCCTATCTTATAATAAAAGCTTTTATAGCTATACTATAATAATTTACTAGCTAGTTATTTTAGAATTAATAGGACTATAAAGCTTTTAAAAAGATTATACTATTAGCTAGTAATAAAGCAAGCAGTAGCAGATTATATATCTAATTATAGTATATACTAAAGAGTTATTATATAAAGGCATTGCCTATATAGCTAGCTAGAATCCTTACTAATTCCTAAGCAACTATAGGCAGAAGTATTAATAAACTTTATAACTAAATTACTAGAAGTATTAAGTAAGAATAGCTACACTAACATAATACTAATAATTATAAACTAATATACTAAGTATACTATTTTCCTACTAATTACTATAAATATTAACACAGTAGAACTTATAGAAATTTTCTACTATAAAATAAAATTATAATTTAGCGCTATAAAAGGCGTAATATTAAACTAAAGTAGTGTATTTACTAGCGCCTTCTAAAGTAATCTCTATTATTACTTATAAATAAAAAGGAGGCTTTTAATAGCATTTTACCTATAAACTAACAGTTAAATAGAACGTACTAACTAAGTACTAAAACACTACTTATAATGCTTTATAAGTAAAAACTAAGTAATATAGCCTTTGCTGCTACTATAAGTATAATTTACTTATAATAATACTATAAACTAAATAATAAGGCTAGCACTAAACTATATACTATTTAGGTATTACCTAAAGTTTTACCTAAGTATTAAGAATAATATACTAAAGGAAGGTATTTTAAAGGTAAAAGTATATATAAAGAAACTATATAAGGTTTAGAATAAACTAATAAAAATATAGTAAAGGGCTATAGAAGTATAGGTAAATTATTATAATAAAGAACATTAATAGATAATATTCTAAAAGGGAGATATAGTATTATTATTTATAAAGAATATTAAGGTAAAATAGATAAAAAGGAAGCTAAACCTTAGGTATTTAGGACTGTTTTAAATACTATATACTGTTAGTAAATAAGTATATTAGCTAAAACTACTAAAGAAGTACTAAAGGCTATATAATATATTTTATATTTACTTACTAAAGCCTTAAAAAGACTATAGAAATAGCAATAATAAATTAGTAATTCCTAACTTAAAAGAAGAAAAAGAGAATAAGTATAAAGTAAAAGAGATATAAAATAAAAAGATAATTAATAAAGAAACCTACTACCTAATAAAATAGAAGGGTTAGCTTAGTAAATATAATTAATAGACTACTAAGAAAGATATATATATACCCTAACTTATATTAATATATAAGAAAAAGAAAGCAAAGACTAAGCAATATTATATTAAAGTATAAGCAAAAAAGTTAACAAACTATTACTTTTATAAATATTAAAAAAAAAGAGAAAATAAGAAAAAACACTAAAACTATATTAAATTTAGGGCAGCTTAATAGGGAAAGACTCTATTATATTATTAATAGTAGAAGCCTTACTAAACTCTTACCCTAAAATAAAAACACCTATATTTTTATTTAATTTAATTACTTAAATAAACCCCTTAATTACTTAGTAAATAGTTACTACTTAGATAGTATATTTTAACTTACTAAGGTAAAGATATAAAGCTTATATAGCCTTTTACTTATTAAACTCTTAGTTAAAGATTGCTTACTATAATATTAGTAAAGATATATATAAGATATAGTAAGATATATACTATATTATTAGGAAAGAGAGGGAAAAAGGCTAGCTATACCTATTAGTAGGCTAAAGTATATTGCTTAAAGGTAATTTTAATATTCTAGAAACATTAGTAAATAACTAAAGAAAAGGGAGTAAAAAGGCTATATATATATAGTTTTTTTAGTGTTAGTAAGACTATATAATAACTAGTGCGCTTAGTTAGCATAGTTAAAGCTATATAGAAAGATAAGAGAAAGATAGGTAATATAGCAGTATATCTCCTTAGAAAAAATATAATAATTAGAATTATTATTATTATTATTATTATTATTGCTATTACTATCGCTACTATTACACTAGGTATTTACTATAGTATAAAGCTAGTTATATATTAGTAGAAGGTTATTTTAATTACCCTATATTATAATAAGAACCTATTAAAATATTAGCAATATACTAATAACTTAGTTATAAATACTTACTTTAGAATATATATTATTATGCTTATTACACTATTAGTAATAACTAAAAACTTAGAGTTTTCTATAAATAAATAGTTTACTAAAGAATATATAGATAAGTAGTATAAGTTTAATATAAAAGGGGGGGTTTTTTTAAAACTCTTTTACTTATATATATATATAGTATAGATATATATAAATATAGAGCTAAATAACTAAAGAAGATATAATAGCAGACTAATAGTAAAAAGCTAATATATTATAATAATATTATTAAAAAAAAAAATATATATATATAAATATAGAAGAGTAAAGGAAGTAAAGGAGTAAATATAGTAAAAAGAAGGAGGATATATAATAGTGTAGTATAACTAGTAATTTAGAATTGTTTATTTTTCTCTTTTTTATTATAGTTAGATTAAGGTATAAATAGCTAAGGACCTATTAGGGATTATATAAGGAAGTAGGGGTAATACTAGACTTACTATAGTAGTTAAAGCGCTATAACAATAATAACGTAAGCAGAATGTATATTATAGAATAATAATAAGCAATACACTAGCTGCTATAAACGTTAGCTTAGGAGGGGGGGCAATTATAAGGTATATATACCTTATAAGGTGCGCCGCCTAGGCGCCTACGCTTAGTTACCTATTTAGTATATAAAAACCCTAGATATATATATAAAAAGACTTAGAAAAGGTAAGCTTTAGTTAATATACTAGATGCTATATCGCCTTTGCCTAGCTACTAATTCGCCACCTAACAATAGATATATTATTACCTATAGTAAAAGAGGTTAATATATTTATTAAACTTAAAAAAGCCTTAATAAAGTATATAATATTAATATTATTCTTACTTAAAAGGCATCTCTTTATTAATTTTAATATATTAAAAAAAGGTATTAGTATTATAGTATACTATATTTATAATAATATAATTTTAAAAATAACACTTATATTAAATAATATAAAGTATTCTTTATAAATAGTAATCTAGCTTATAGCATTTCTTTTATATATATTATTTACTATAGAAAAGTAGTATTAGTTAACTAAATTAGAAATATATAGGTATATATAAATATTATAAAAATTAAAATAGTAGATAAAGGTAACTTAGTATCTACCTATTATATACTTTATAGATTATTATTCTATTATAAATATAGTAAGGCACTTAGATATTATAAATATAATAAGTAGATATACTATTAATAAAAAGCTTATTTAAGCTATAGAATATATTAGTTAGTTTAATATTAAGCTAGTATATTAAGTAGGGAAAGAGTATCTTATACCTAATATATTAAGTAAGCTAAAGACTATAGTAGCTATATATAATAAAAATACATTAAGTTAGCTAGAAAATTTACTAAATAATTATCTAAAACTATAGAAGGAAATACTAGTTTTATATATAAAGTAGAATTTAATATTAGCTTTAATTCTAACTAGTATAATTTTAATTATAGAAAGACTAATAGTATTATTATTTAGTATTTTACTTAAGTATAAATAGGCTATATAAAAGGGTTATAAAACTAATTCTAATTAGCTATATATAATAATAGTATTAGATAGAAATATAAGATTAGCACTAAAGAATTAAGTAATATTGCTATTCTTTTAAAAGGACAAACTTCTTTAAAAAACAACCCTAGGATTTCTGCTATAATTATATATACTATAAGATATAGTATAAGAGCTGTTTAATTCTATATATAATAGTAATTATATAGGTTATTAGAAACTAAGTAATATTATTTAATAATTCTATATTTATTAAAGATTAAAGAAACTATAGGAGTACTTATATTTATACTTACACTATTAAATCTATAAATTATAGTAGCATTTATAATATAATAATTTATAACCTTTATTAGCACTATTAGCGCTATATTATACTATCTTAATTAACTTTTTACTATTATTACTAAGATTAATAAAGGGAAATAACGCTATATTAGTTATAGTAGATAAGTTTACTAAATAAATAATACTTAAGCCTTATATTAATAATATTACTGCTATAAATTATATTAAATTACTTTATAATTAATTATTAATAGTAAACTAGGGATTACTAAAAATAGTTATTAGTAATAGAAATTATTAATTTTTAGTAGCTATTTAAAAGATATTTTAGAAACTAATAAATATAAGAATATTATATTTTATAGTATATTACTCTTAAATAAATAGATAAATAAAGAGAATAATATAAATAATTAAATTAGCTGTCTAAATATATATTACTAAATTAAATAATATATTTATTTATTTATTTATTTACCCTAGATGGCTAGTAGCAGCCGCTATCTAGTACCTTATCTTACTAATCTATATAAGAAAAACCTTAGTATAGAGAGAAAAACTTATATACTATGTATTTATATAACTACTAAAGCTTATATAAGCCTTAAGGTAGTCCTAGCTATAGAAGTAAAGTGCGCTGCCTACTAAGCTAAGTATAGTAGTAGTTACTAAAAGGTAAGATAAAAAGGTTTAGGTATAAATAAGATTTATATTTAATTAATAGTAATCCTAAGGAATTAATAAAAGCTAATAAAGTCCTAAGTTAGCGTTAGTATAAGTTAAATTATATTAATAGGTCTCTTAAGCTTACTTATTCTACTTATCTTTAATTAGTATAAGCTATTAAATAATAAAGAATAAGTTAGGTTTAATAGTAATATAAAGGAATCTAAAGTCTTATTAAGGTTAATAAGGTATTAACTTAGCTTTTATTTAGGTTAGGGAGCCTAATTTAGATTAGTAAAGTAGCTAGCTAATAGCTATAAGGTTTAGTAGTAAGGTTATATAAAGGTAAATAGCTAAGGAGATAAATAAAGGCTTTCCTTTTAAGTCTTTAGCCTTCTCTTTTTTCTTTTTTCTTCTTTAATTATCCCCTTTATTTATAAGTTACTCTTTAGTTATTACTACCTTAGTAGAACTACTATAGCTTTAATTAATTCCTACTAACTTCTCCCCTTAGAAAATACTTAGTAAAAGAAATAAAGAAAACCCCCTTTTAGAGCTAATAAGTCCCTTTAGCAGTCCTATATTAATATAAGGCTAATATTATTTAAGGGTACTACTTACGCTTAGCCTTATAAACCTTATTTTATATAGTTTAAAAAGATTATAAAATATTATTTTAATTAGAAAAGTAAGTAGATTTAAGTTAGATTTAATATAATACTATAGCTAATTTAATTATAAACCTTACTAAACTTTACTATAAATATATTAAGTAGGGTAAAAATTATCCTTTTATAAATTATTTCCTTTTAAAGCTAACTTAAAGCTTAACTATATTTATAGTTAAAAAAGTTCTTCTTATATAAAGTAAAGGTTAAGAAAGTGCTTATAGCTTAAAAAGAGTAAATAAGAGAAAATAAAGTAATTAAAGATATTATCCCTACCTTTATAAGTTTAACTTAGCCCCTCCTTAATTTTAAGGTATTAATATATATATAAGAAAGATATAGTAGCTTATAAAAAGTAGTGTAAAATCTAATTAAGTAAAAGGGAATAAGGGAGGGTTAAGCTAAAGATAGAGGTAGTTTAACTATATACTTTAAAAAAGAGTGCTTAGGGTTTTTAAAGTAGATTATAGTAGCCCTAAAAGTAGCTAATAAAGCTTACCCTTTTAAGTAACTATAAAAGACTTAAGGGGGGGGTAGGATTAGCTAAGAGCTAATATAGGTTTAGCTTAGGCACTTTCTTTTTTTTATTCTTTTTTTATATAAATAGTAGTATAATAAATAATAGTAATTATAAGTAATAATAGTAACTATAATCTATAATTATATTTAAGTTCCTTTATATATCCTACTATAGGCTTAAGTTACTACTCCCTTAAGTTTATAAGATATTTAGTAATAATATAGTAACTAAATTACTTTAATTAAATTAAGCTATATTTTAGCTTTAGCTAAAGATTAGGTTAGCCCTATATTAGTTTTATTTAGTTTCTATTACTTTATTTACTTTATACTCTTATTTCTTTTTAAGATAAGTAGCTAATATAAAATAAGGGATATAATTAGTCTTTAGCATTTACTTATTAAGGAAGCTTATAAACTAAGGTATATTAAGTGTAACTTAAATATCTTTATAGTCTTAAAAGGGTAGTATATTAAGCTTAAAAGATTATAAGTAGTTATAGTTTAAGTAATTTAAGATAATATAGTAGTAGTCCTTAAAGTTAAGCTAATAATAGTAAATAAGGGAATTTATATTAAGGATATATTAGTTATATAGAAAGGATTTAAGCCTAATCTTTTTTATATATATTTATATAAGTAAGGATAACTTATACTTATTAAAGGGCTTATATAGGTATATAAGCTTCTATATAGTCTTAAAGTTAAGGTCTTACTTAGCTACTATAAAGGTGTAGTAAGGCTAATACACTTATACTATATCTCTTTTTTAATACTATTTATTTACCTATTTCTATTTAAGCTTTTTAATAGGGTTAAGTTTATTAAGGTATAAGGGGGGGTAGTATTAAAAGGGTATAAAAGGGGCTAGTTTAAGGCCTTAATAGGTATATTAATATTATCTTTACTAAAGCTAAGTTATAATTACTATATAAGCACCTTAGATTTTCTTTACTATACTATTTACTTTAATTTACTTATAAAAGTATTATACTTAAAAGTTAAGGTAGAGATTAATAAGTAGTATAACTACTTTAGTTTTTATTAAGGCTTAAGGTATAGCTTTATAAATACTTATAATAACCTAAAGATAGTAAAGTTACTTTTTTTTAAACTTTTTAGCTATACCTTTAATAACCCTTTTATAGCTTATTAAGGTATAGTGCGTTTCTATACTATATATAATTAAGCTTTAAATAACCTATATATAAAGGATTCTTATATCTTATATAAGGCACCCTTATATTAATATTAAGACTATAGTAAGGGTAAGTTATTATTAAGCTAATTTCCTTATAACTTTAAATTAATAAGTCTTTTATTAAAGCTTTTTATATATTTATACCTTAAGAAAGTAAGTAAACTAAATAAACTAAATAATAGTATTTTTAAGTTAAACTAAGGTTATTATTAATTAATAGTATTTAGTAAAGTAAATAAGTTTGCTTTTTTATAAGTAAAACTTTAAGCTTAACTTAGTAAACTATTTTTAATAAACCTTTTAAGCTTACTTAAGTTAGGCTTAATTATTCTTTACTATATACTTATAAATAAGAATATTTATATTATTTAAGAACCCTAGGACTAGTATAGAATTAACTAACTATAGCTTAGTATAGAGAGGGGTAATATATAAGAGAAATAATATAGGGAAAATAAAGGAACCCTATAAGACCTTAGTAATTATAAGTATAGTATTAATAGCCTTACCTTTAAAGTAAAGATATATTATTTTAATAGCTATAAAGGCTTAGGTTTATATTATTATTTACTTAAAAAGGCTTAAAGATATTATTATATATATAAGTTAATAATAATATATAGTATTAAAGGCTATAGAGATATTTAGCTAAAAGAGTAATATAGTTCTGCTATAGTACTATATTATATATATAGCTTTAGTAAGAATACTAAGGGCTACCTTTATTAACTTATTAGCCTTATTTTTTATTTATATATTAGGGAGGGCGCCTCCCTCCTTAGCTATATAGGTAATTTAAATTACTATTATTACTTTTAAAACCTTACTTATAATGCTTAAGAGTAATATTAGCTTTTAAGCTTTAGCTTATTAAAGCTTTTAAAAGGACTTTCTTAGTTTTTATAGTACTACTACTTTTGCCTTTTAAAATAGAGCTAAGTAGTGCCTAACTTAGTAATAAGTATTAAGTAAGTATATTAGTATTTAGGCTAATAGCTTACTATATACCTTAAGAAACCTTACTAAAAGCTTATTAAGTTTAAGTGCCTTTTAGCTAGCTAAGTGCTTTATAACTATATAGATTTTATCTTTATTAAATTTTTTTAAGTTTAAGAATATAATAATATTAAGGTAGGCCTCTAAGTTTTTTAGTATATTATTAGTATAAGTATAAGATAGGGAAAAGAACTATTCTATAAATACTACTATTTTTTTATTATAAAAATATACTTAAAAGATTATATTACCTTTACCTTAAAGTAGAGTTAGTACTTATTAAGTATTAAGGGGGAGGCTATTATAAAGATATACCTATTATTTTAATTTCTATAAAATAGGCTGCTTAATAGTTGCTAATTAGGTAAGGTATTTTTAAATACTATATTACTTTTTATAAACTACTTAAGATTAGGTTTTAGCTGCTTTAGTAATAGTTTATTAGTTTATATTAGTTTTAATTACTCTTTAATAATATTAGGCTCTCTTTATCTCTTAAACCGCCTCCTTAACTCTTATATTCCACTATAGCTACTAATAAGGCCCGCCTTAGGGGTTCCTTAGGGTTGATTTCCTAGCGATTTACTAGAGCTTGCCTATTAACCAGTCTGCAAATGAATTAATCTCTTTGGGGGTGTTTAGCGGCTCCCTAAGGCGGTATTAAATAATATATAGATATAGTAATATACCTTACTATAATTATAATTTAAATTTAATAATATATAGTTATAGACTATAAAGAGGTTACTTAACTAGCTAGTTTTAGGATTTTCTTTTAATAATATAGTATTACTATTATTTCTAAAGGAGCTAAAGGTATTATAGAAGCTACTAGAATAGTTATAAGTATATAATATAATATTTTTAGTAGCTATTTAAATAAAACATTATTATAATATATAGTATATAATAAGATTTTTTAATGTTAGAGATAAAGTGCTTATTTAATTAAATAAGAAGGCATATACTATTTTGCGTTTAATTAGCGCAAAATATAGACCTAAATTTGTAAGACTATTTATTATATTATAGAAAATTAGAAGGTTTATATATAAATTATAATTGCTAAATGTATAGAGAATTCACCTAGTAATTTCTATTAATTATTTAGAACCTTTTATTTTTAATAAATATAATAAACTATAGCATTAAATAGCGCTAGTATAAGTAATAAATTAAAAAGTTAATATAGTATTATTTAGTAAGATAGAAAATAAAGTAGCTAAATATTTAGTAAAATTTAAAAATTTGCTACTATTATATAATTAATAGTTACTATTAGTAAGTATTCTAAAGTTATAGAATAGTAAGTAGTTAGTAAACACTTAAAAGCAAGCTTATACTTATTAATAGTTAGTAAGCTAATATATTTACTTATATATTTATATATAATAAAAATTTTCCTTTATTTATACCTTTTATAATTTTTTCTTTTCCTTCTCTACCCCTTATCTTTATCTTTATTATAATAACTTCCTAGAAATTTAGCTTTTTCTATAAATAATTAAAATAATATAGAAATTAAGCACTATAATAGACTTTTAGTATAATTAAGAATAAAAGGCTAAATATATAGTATATTTAAGTAAATATTTAGTATAGAAAGAGCTACTATTCTATATCTTTACTTTTATAGCTTAGTAAATTATACTATATTTAAGTAAATAAATAAAGGATTTAATATTATTACTAAAGTTTCTTAATAAAAATTTAAATTTTATACTATTATTATTTTAACTAAGCAATATAGTTATAATTAAAAAACTACTAAATCTTACTAATAATAATATAAATATATTAAGGCAAATTATTCTTACTTAATATATTTAAGGCTAACTATAGTTAGCTAGTATAGTATAATATAAGGTAGCTATTAAGAAATAGTAATAAGAACTAAGCGTTTTAAATAATATTATATATATTAGTTTTCCTAAGTAAGTAAAAAGCATTAAATTAATAATAAAAATTAAAAAGCTTAAGAAGTTAAAGAAAAAATAAAATAAAAAGCTAATATAATAATTACTACTATTACTAATAAGGTTTATACTAATTAATATACTAGATATATTACTATTATTATTAATATTATTTAATTTAGTTATAAATTAAAGATAATAAAGAAAGCGTAAGCTAAAGTTAAATAAGGTACTAAAATTATAGGTAGTAATTAAGAGCTTAAATACTAAAATAGCGAAAATTATAAATATAATAAAGTAATAAATGTAGCTATTATAAGATATAGTAAATATAATACTAACTATAAAAAATGTTAATATAATAAATATATAATTATAATAAATTATAATTATAATATTATAAGTAGTAAATATTAATATAAATTTAATATAATTAATAGCTTATATTATTAAGTAGGTAAAAGAGCTAGCTAATATTCTAATTCTATAAATAAAAGTAGACTTTATTAATTAGTATTATTATTAATAGTTAGAATTATAATAGAATTATTAGTTAGATTTATAATAAGGGCATTATGTTTTTATTAGGGGCAGATATTATATACGTAACTATAACCACCACTATATATGTAGGGGGATTCCCTACACTAGATAGTGAATGGATCATCATCTTCCTCTCCCACCATCCTGACACTGGGACAGGAGGCGGGGTGGGGCTCCGGGTGGGGCTCCGGGTGGGGCTCCGGGTGGGGACGCTAACGCCAACGCCAACGCCGACGTCGTCACGTCACGCAGATCTGATGCATTCTGCGTGCTCCTTGCTCCTTGCTCAGGCACATCGGAGGGTGAGCACTGGGAGGAGCTTGGAATTCTTGACCGAGCCGAGCTCAAGCATTTTCAACTCCACATCTTGCTGCAGCGACGCCGCATCCCTTCTCGGCGACATCAAGCAAAGCAGCAACGCCCGCACATGGCATGGGCAGGACCAGCGAGACACTCCGCCGTCCCCAACAGTCATCCGGCTTCCAAATTCCAGCTTCCAGCTTCCAGCTTCCCGACTTTCAGACTCCAGACTCCAGATTCCAGATTCCAGATTCCAGATTCCGGCTTCCAACTTTGCCATGGAGACTGCGGAACCAGCAACCAGCCCAACCACCGAGCAGGTCGTCCAACGTCTCAAGGATTCTCGTCCGCCGGCCACGGACAGGTTCACATACCTGACCATAATAGAAAAATCTCTGTCCCCGGACATCCTGCCCGCTCTCCAAGAAATCCTGCAAGATGTCGACCTCACCGGCGACATTGGCTGGGACCTCGTCGAGATGCTCATCAGCGTCCCCGGCAGCGAGGGGTGCCTGGAGTGCATTGCCCGGCTGGGAAACCCTCGCGAGGTCATTCTCAAAGTGCTGCAAGTCATGGAATCAACGACGGGCGAGGGTGAAGGTGGTGCGGTGGGAAACAAGTACTTCGTCATGCTGTGCGGCATGCTTGGCATCCTACACAAGAGGCTCCAGGTAAAGGTGCCGTCTCGGTTCCTCCACACCACCCTGGACACCGTCTATCGATGCTACGATGCCGCCAATGCCGAGTCCACCGCCGCCATCCTGTCGCTCCTGCAGTCCCTCTCGGCCCAGAAACGACCCGCGCTGCCGACGAGGCAGTCGAGCACCGTCCTCGAGACACCCATGCACACGGCCGCCGACGGAGCCGAGACCGCGCCGGATCCCGAAGCCGACAATTCGGACAAGCCCGATGCGGAGGAGTCTCGGAACATCAATCACTTGTTGCGGTCATTCATCACGTGTGTCATGGAGGCATTTGTCAACTCCAACAGTTTGGAGTGGGCTAGTCGAGTCCTGGAATACACGCATCCGCAGAGGATCGTACCGGGCAAGAGAACCATGATGCAGGCGTTCAATGAAGAGAGCGACTTGCGCGCCAAGGATGCCTTGGCCGGCCAACTAGCAGTGAGTACAGAATTGAAACGAATGAAAAAAACGAACCAAGTCATCTTGCTAAACCCCCGAGTTTCAAGGCTGTCGCAGGCGACCTCAGCTTTACAAACATGACTTTCCCCGAACTGCAACGTATACTCGAAGCCCCCATCGTCAAGGACCCTCTGGCCGTCGAATTCGATCCATCCAACGTGGATGGGATCAAACTGTCCGGTGGTGGACTGCTGTGTCTCATGGCATACTGGGTGTTTGCGGCCGACATATTCGACGCCCATCAGCCCCGTCCCAACATGTACATGTTTCCGCATCACTTTTCCTTACTGAAGCATTACCTTGGCCAGGATGCGCAGTCGGAAATCCTCAACAACCCGGGCACGATGGAGGCCCTGGTTGTTCTTGCCATCTGGCTCGATGGGCAGGACAACAAGATTGCTGCCGGGGGCGCCGCGGGCTCGGACGCCAAAGAGAATTACATGGCATACCACCATCTCATCACCCTCATCTCCGTCTTCCACCCCAACGTGCGGGTCCGCAACGCCTCGACGGTCGTAGCCGGCACGATTCTCCACGCCAACCCCGACGAGGACGACAGACTGTCGATTCTCGAGGATCTCTTGGAAAACTGCATGTTCTCGTCTCTGCAAGCCTGCGCGGTCTCGTGGCTCCGCGAAGAAGTCATTGCCGCACGCAAGCACGGTTCCGAGGGCGGCCGCTTCAGCAGCCCCGATTGCTTCGACGCCATACAGTACACGCTCTTTCCGAGCCTGACGTATCTCAAGGAGGCCGACCTCGAGACCCTGCTCGAGTTCTGGGCCGAGGGCTCGCCCTTTCACCTCCAGGCCGCCAACTTTGCGATGTTCCTCTTCTCGAGCGACTACAAGGATCTTGCGCCCGCGGGCATGGCCGCCGCAATTGAGCACAGATACGTGCAGCCGCTCCTGCAGACCGCGACGAGGGTCATGGGGGCCCTGGAGAGGGGTGAGGTTGAGCAGCCGGATCATCACAGGGCGACGGTCATGGAGCTGGCCGTCCTGAAGGACCGATTGGAGCGGGTGCCGTTGCAGTGAAGAAAGAGGGGGGTTGGGGGGGGTGTGAAGAAAAATAACAGATATCAGAGGGAGCCACAAAATGAGGAATCGGGCTTCTTGTACTATTATGAGATGAGGACATAACAAGGAGTATCAGTGCAGGTCGGATTCTCTTGTTCAATGCAGGTAAAAATAAGGACCAGTGGTCCGATTCTTGTTGATGGAAAAAAAAGAAAAGAAGAAGAAAAAATGGCGGGGCTGTGGTTCGAATGAAAAATACGTCTATTTGTGTCAATTAAAATATGATCTGCCAACATTTGGCCTGATGACGACTTGATTTCGAGAAAAAAAAAAAAGAAGAAGAAAAGGAAAGGCAAAAGCTTACGACTACGACCTTGGAACTGTCCCGAGTGCTGCGGCTTGTGATCTTTTTTTTTCTTTTTCTTCTTCTTCTTCTTCTTCTTCTTCTTCTTCTTCTTCCTTTTTTTTTTTTAAAAAAAAAAAAAAAAAGTACTTGTATGTACAAGAGCTTTAGAAGGAACCCAAAGAGAGATGAGAGACGCGGGTCAATGGCAGCAGCTACCGGGCTGACAAGCGCCACGGGGCTCATTCACGTCACCGATTGATGGATTGCTTATTACCCGTATCGCACCAAGACGATGGCTGGATGGCTGGATGGCTGGATGGATTCGGGGACTCGGGGATCCGGGGATCCGGGGCGGGGGCTCCCCATGGCACCAGACCAGACACCATCGAACCCGACAGATCAGATCAATGATGGCACCAGACGCCGTGGTCGCAGCCCAGGGCATGGCACATTCTGCCCTTGATCCTCCTCGGTCCTGACAATTATGCCATATGCCATATGCCAGAGACGTTGACCCGACGGGTCCGTCGAGGCCGTTGCGCTTGTGCTCGACGCGTGCAGGTCATCATCGGTGGTCCACCGTGCAACGACCGTGCATGTCTGGTGGCTCCAGTCGTGTTCCTGCGCAGCCTCCACTGACGCAATAGGGGGGCCATGGGGGGCCATGGGGGGCCGCTGGGGCCGCTGGGGCCGCTGGGGCAGGCGCTGTTGGGGGACTGGATGCTTCAAGTCCGATGCCTCCTCCATTCCGATACGCAGCGCAGCGCACCGCACCGCACCGCAGGTTAAACCCGATGGCTGGCGCTACAGGCACTGAGTCCGAAAGTCCGAGACCCCGGCCTGCAGGTGCATGCATGCATGTGTGCCCGCGGACGGCCTTGACTGGAGAGCTGGAGAGCGAAGAGGGAGAGGAAGAGGCCGGCGACGACAAGATTGAACCCACCAGACTCCTCGGCGCGCTCCTCCGCGCCACTCGTTACTCGTCAACTCCGCTTGGCGTTGTCTGGCTGGCCGGCCTCGCTGCTCCCAGCCACTGCCAGCCACTGCCAGCACTGCCAGCACTGCCAGCACCGCTGCCCGGCGGCCATCGATTCCGACTGGAAACAACCAGCGCCCAGCGCCTCTTTCCCATTTCCTGTCCACTCGTGTCCCTCGCAAGCGTCCAGCGTCCGGCGTCCGGCGTCCCGCGTCCAGCGTCAATGTCCTTTCTTCCTTGAACTCCTCAGTGCTCCGTACCCTCTGATCCGAGGCGCCATACGTGCCTTGTTGCCTTTATTCTTTTCTTTTTCTTCATTTCCTTGTCGTCTCCTTTCCCCTTCTTCTTTTCTGAATTAACACCCCCTTTGATTGCCGCCGTTATTTCCCCCTCTGGCTAATTCGACAAGGTTTGGGCCGGAACAGCCGTTCCGTCAGCCCCTTTCCTCATCCAGAATCCACAGACACGCCGACACCGTCTTCGCCTCGTCTGTCTTCCCTTGCTCGGCCGACGACCCAACATTGCATCGCATCTCAGACTATACCGAGATCCGACACCTTAGGCTATCCGTTCACAAGGCCCGAATCCCGACGTGCCTGCTTTCTCGATTCTTTCTGTGCTTGTGATGAGATAAAGAAGAAGAGAGAAAAAAAGACGGAAAGAACAAGAAAGAGAGAAGAAAAAAAACCACATAAAGTAAATAAATAAACAAACAAACAAACCAAAAACAGAAAAAAGAAAAGAAGAAAAGAAGAAAAGAAGAAAGAAAAAAAAAAACCAACCAACCAAAAATATCTGCGCCCATTGACAACCGTCCGAAACATCATACCATCTGTTCTTCCAGCCTAAACGGAGCAGACTACTTGGCCGGCTCCTGTTCGTACTCTCGGCCTCTCATGTGCTCGGAACGGCACCGGTTTCGTTGAAAGACCAACTTCGAGGCGGTGAATACCCTGACAACAAACAAAAAGAAAATCTACGTCATGTCCTTGCCTGTCGCCTTCCAGTCGGCCGTCTTCTACTTCCTCGCCTGCACGCCATGTGCCAAAGTCCGCCATCGACAAAAGGCCAAGACGCAGGCAAAGAAGGAGAGAGTAGAGAAGGCCAAGATCGAATCAGAGCAGCCCGGTCTGTATCGACATCCTTCGCCTTTCAACACGAACCCGTACTGGCAAGATGAAATCAACATGGGCCCCAGCCTACCCAAGAAGGCCGTCAGTAAGAATCCAAGTCAGCGAGGACTGACCAGTTCGGGCCGAGAGAGCGTAACGCTTAGCATGTCCGAACATACAACCGTCGGAGGCAGTCGAACACGTTTCAGCGACAGCGCCACGACGATGCCGCCAGATGCCATGTCGGAAGACTGGAACCGACGACGTGGCTATCAAAGGGAAGACGAAGAGCTCTGGGGCCAGTGGTCCGGGCTCGGTCCCGGGTCTCCGAGCAAGCTGATGGATGCCTTTTCCAAAGCTCGTGACTCTGCCGGACGTTTGATCGAGTCGACTCTTGGAATCGAAAAGGAGGTGACGGACCAGGAACGGCGAGACTTCTACCTGTCCCCCAAGAATCCTCCCGTCAACGAATACCACCCCCCCGTTGTAAGCAGCAAACCCCCGCACAAGGATGCCCGCAAATGGATGCTGCAACCACCCCCATCCGCCAAGATCATGGAGGGCAAAGTGCCCGTGTGCCGTGCCGTTAGCTCTGCGAGCAAGTCGAGCGCCAGAACGCTGGCTAGTGACGATTGCTACCTTGGACGTAACCTGCGGGAAAAGATGGTCAGAGAGAGAATGAGGAAGGAGAGCAATCCAACCGAGGTCGAATTGATCGAATCTCTCTTCGCCACACGCAGCAATCTTTCCATCGGACACGTTCGGAGTCGCAGCTTATCTTTCAATGACTCCGACGATTCCATTGACGGCAATCCCTTTGAGCGCCGTCGCAGCCGTCGACTCATGCCGGTTCCTGCTCCGCCCAGGTTCGACTCAGACGACGATAGCGAGCCGATCCCCTCGATACAAATGTCCAAGACAGCCAGTCATTCCAGTCATGCCAGTAATCTGGTGGGGTATGCCGCGCAACGGCCGAAGCTGCAAACCATTCCCAGCACCGATGGCAGCAGTCAACGTCGTGCCTTGTCCAAGAAGGCTGGTAAACGGCAAAAATCAACCCGGAGCAGAAACAGTGTATGGGTGGACTCCCCCGTAGGAGACGATACCGACTAGAGGTGGTTACATCAATGACTTGAGACTTTCAGGCGTCTGCGGGATTCTTGTACTGCATTAACATGGAGTTGGTCCTTTTTCCTTTTTCCTTTTTCCTTCTTCTTCTTCTTTTTTGTTTTTGGGAATGGGGTTTTCTCTCAGTTTTTCTCTCTCTTTCCTTTTATTTTCTTCTTTCTCAGAAGAAAAAGAAAGAAGAACGGAAAAGAAGAACAGAAAAGCATTTTCTTGATGTACATACTTGTGTTGTTGCGTTTGGGAGCGTATCATATGGAGTACTCACTTGACCTCTCGCGGAATGCAATTGGGATACTTGTAGACACATGGCACTTTTTCTGCACACGCGGCAAGCGCTCTGTCGGGAGACAAAAAGGCAACCCGGATGGGATCACGGTTCAAGGCAGGGCGCTGTAGAGCATTCCACTGCGCTCCATATATCGGCAGCATGCACGCTGCGGCCTAGAAACCTCATAGCCGGTGAAAATAATACACGAAGCATTTCTTTGATCAGATACCAAGAATCCCCTCAAATACTCTTGTATACGTCCGCCGGTCAGTATCGAGTGTCAGCGGAGATGTTCCCTTGGTCTTGGTGTCGACCGAGCAAGGCTCAGCCCCGTCCTGGGGTCGTCTCAACGATCCTCATAGGTGCATTCCGCCTTCGTCTTCATCGTCGTCCAAATCCCGCATCCTCTCCTCCATGGCCCGCCTCAGCTCGTCGTCACTTCGTCCGCCACCGGATGCTCCTGTACTTGTTCGCGACGCTGCCGACCGGCTCTCCATGTGCATCTCGCCATTCCGAATCGTCCCAGTCTGGAAGGTCCCATCCGTCCAGGCAGAGTGCACCCCCTCCGTATCCCCCGAGTGCCGCGCGGCGCTCCCACGGCCATTCCTCTGCGGACTCTCTGCTCGTGCTCTCGCCGCGTCCGCCTCCACGTCCTCCTTGCTCCGGAACTCGGCCCAGCTAACCCCCCGCCCCTCGACCTCGGCCCGAATCAGGGCGATCCGCTCCGCCATCCGCTCCATCACCGCCTCGTTTTCCCTCATGGCGTCTACGCAGTCCTGATCGGGCAGGGGGTTCGCGTCCCCGCCCAGGGCCGTGGCGGTGCCCTCGGCAAAGGGCTTCAGTTGGTCGTTGGAGTATTGGAGGTGGGCTATTGAGTTGCGGATCTCGAGGACCTTGAGGTGGAGCATGGACATGGAGAGGTCTTTGAGGGCGGCGGCGAAGCGGGAGGGGGATATTGGCCGTGTGTCGGCGGACATGTTGGGTACTTTCTTTTTCCTCGGGTTATCTTTTCTTTTCTTTTCCCCTTTGCCTCTTGCTTGTTGTGGCCTTGAGCAGGCCGTGTGTTCCCTCCTGTATCTTTGGCTCGTTTGGGAATCCTGGACGCGGTGGTAATGGTGGTTTTTTTTTGGGGGGGGGGGGGGGGGGGGGGGGGGGGTAAGTTGAGGTTCCGTGGTGTGTTTGGCAGTCCGCCGTTTCGGAGACAGGGTGAATAATTCATCATGGAAGAGGAAAAACAAATAAAGAACCCTCTCTGGTCTTTCGTGTCCCGTGTCCCCGTCATTGTGACGCCGTCTCTACGGACATGCTACAAGCGCCGTATTCCCCAGCGTGGCGACCCCCCTGTGCAGTGTACCATGTCGCTCGTTCTTCGTGACGAGCGTCCGCACGAGAAGCATGCTACCTCCGATGGCGATGCTCATGGTTACGTGCGTGTCTGTCCCTGTGGTGTTCCCCCTCGGTCGGGTACCGATCTCGGTCTCGGTGGGGGGCTCGCTCCCTCTCCCGCTCCCGCTCCCGCTCCCTCTTGTAGCTGTCCTCTCTTTGCCTGTCCTTCCGCCGACTCTCGTCCCGTCTGTAGTCGGCCAGCTTGGGCCGCGAGGGCTTCTGGTTCCAGGCGCCCAGGTCCTCTGCGTGCTTGGACTCCTTGGCGCCGAGGCCGAGCCGGGCGGGACGCCTGCGCACGTCCTTGACCTTGGGGCCGGTGGGTTGGCCGTCCCATCCCATGCCCCGGAGGAGGGCGGCGCCGAACTCCTCCACCGGCATGGCCTCGTAGTCTTCCAGGGTGGAGGCGGCGCCCGCGTGGGCCGCGTCGCGCCGGTAGACTTCGTCCTCCGAGGGGGCGGGGATGCGCTTCTCCGGGCCGGGGGGTTTGTCGTGGCCGAGGAGGGCGTTTAGTGCTTCTTCGTCGTCGGTGCGGGGCCTTGGTTCGGGACTGCGCGCGGAGGGCGACGCCGGCGCCTGTTCTTGTGTCGCGGTCTTGTCCTCGGCGCCGTCGGTTCTGCCTGTGTCTGCTCGTGCCTCGTTGCTCTGCGGCAGGATGAGGCCCCATTTCAGGTGCTCGTCCTGGCCGGTCGCGTCCGGATGCTGGTTCTGCGTGGCGGGGGAGGGTCGGCCAGTGTTCTGCTCATGTTGCTGCTGTCGCGCTGGTCGGGGGGGGGAGGGCTCCGGCCGGCGCTGCGCCCTCATCTCGCTGCGCCAGTCGCGGTTGGGTTGCTTGGCGATGAGGTATTGCTTCTTGGGGTTTTGGCGGTGCGCGCGTGCTGCGCGGTCCGTCTCGGCGCCATCCTGGCCAAAGGCTGTGATTGCTTCGTGGCGGCCGTGGCGGATGTCGTGACGCTCGGCATCGGAGTCGGAGTCGGATTCGTCTCCGAGGGCGGCCGTGGCGGTGGTGGTCCGTCGGGGGCGCTTGCCGAGGGTGGAAGGGGGGAGGGAGCCGCGCGGGGCCGGTCGTGATGTTGACGGGGGTGTTGACGCTGATGTTGATGGGCCGCCGAGCTTGATGGCTATGCGGCTCCTGGATGGGTCGGACATGGTGCGATGTGTGGTTTGTGAGGGTGGTGATCGGTCGATGGAGTCCGGTCTGGTCTGGTCTGGCGGTCGTGTGTTTTTTTTTTCCCCGTGGCAGAGAATTATCAGACGCAGTCACAGTCACAGACTGGAGGGGCCCACACGAGAATCCATACGAGAATCCACATGCAAGCTGACGATTGGTCACGGAAGGGGGTTCTGTTTCAATGGCATCATGTGGGGGCCGTGGCGCCAGGCGGGCGGTGGGACACGGCCAGGCGACCTGGGAAGTCGGAAGCCGGGAAACAATGGCAAGCATGGAACAATCTCGTCCGTGCCGGGGAAGGCGGAAAAGAGCAGATGGGCGTACATACGCGATATGCAGTGTACAATTGCGGCGTGCGTGCATCTGCAGGATGTGGTCGCCGTCGACAAGTGTTGTGTTGTGCATCGCGTGTTGTGTTGTCCCCACGGATACTTGGGACCTTTTCATTTTGGATTCTGGCTAATTGAGCCACAGTTGTTGGCGGACCGTGGCTAAATCAGGTCCGCGTCTGGCGCGCTCTCATAATAGGATCTGGTGGCGGCGCCTTTTTTT
>SRPV01000167.1:0-32314 GCA_018360135.1 Claviceps sorghi | reverse complement strand
AAAATTAATAGTGCTAAAGACTATTAGCACTTAAAGGATACCTAAGGATTTTACTAATTCTATACTAAAATTAATAGTGTATTAATCTATAACTTTAATTTTTAAATAAGGTATTAACTTTATTAGTACCTTTACTTAATTAAGTTTAGTAGTTAAAATGCCTATAATACTAATATTAGGTATAATTCCCTAAAATACTTTATAACTATATCTTTTTTTTAATATAAAGCACTAAGGGTTAGAGTTATTAGTATAGTTATAGGGGTTATCTTTTAATAAGATATATTTAAAAGCATTATTCTTAAGTATCTTTAAAAGTTAAAATCTTTTAAAAGTTAAGGTTTATAATATATTTATTAATAGCTTTAAAGCTAGCTTTATATTTATAATAAGGGTTATAGTAAAAAATTATATAAAGGTTAGCTTTAAAGAGTCTTATTACTCTTTTTCTATAGTAAAGAAGGTATTAATAGCTTACTAAGTTAAGTAGTCCCTCTTATTATTTTCTTTTAGTTCTTTATTATTATATTCCTTTAAAATACCTTTAAAAGCTTATAAAAAAGTATTATAGCTACCTTTTATAAATAGCGTTTTATAGTTCTTACTCTTTTATTACTTCTTCTTTACCTTTTACTACTTATACTTAAGGTAGTTAGTTAATTAGCAGCCTTATTTATTATAAATAAAGTATTTATAAAGAAAATATAACTTTTCTTATTTTTATATAGAAAAATAAGACTTATTTACTTAGCTATAATAGTAATTTATAAAGTAAGCCTTATTATAGTTATTTAAATTATCTATTTCTATAATTTATTACTATAAGCTAATAATTTTATTAACTTTTAAGTATTTTCTAAGGTCTTTAAGCACTCTTTTAAAAGTTAATATATAAATAAAAAGTGCTAATTTATACTTAGAAATACTATTAATAGCTATAATTAGCTAACTTTAAAGCTCTATATTAACTATATTTAGTAGGAAAAGGCTATAGTAGATTTTCTTAAGTTTAATAATAAGAAGCTTAAAGTACTATAACTTAATTTTATTAAGGTTATTAGTAATAATTTTACTAAAAGTAAGTCTATTTTATTTAATTTAATAAAATTACTAATTGCTTTTTATTTTAAAGTAATTCTTTATATAAGTTATAAGCTTATAAAATAGTAAAAATTTACTTAAAAGTATATTAAAATAAAAGATAAAGGTATCTTTTATAAGTATTATTAAGAAAGCTTAAGGCTAAACCTTTTATAGAATATTGCTTTTTATATATATATTAGTAAAAATATTAACCTTTAAGGTAATAAAGTTATATATCTTACTACTATATTTATCTTTCTTAATATATCCCTTAGTAAGGTCTCTTAAAATTTAGTAGATTTACTTATTTATAAAGTTATTAAAAGTAGGTATTTATAAGTTTCCTTATAAGTCTTATTTTTTTTATTAGTTATTAAGGTATTAACTTTATTAGCTTTTAATAGGTTTTAGCTATTCTTTAGGTTATTTAAAATAGTATACTTAATTCTATAGTTTAAGGAGTTTTTAAAAGCTTTTTTTTAATAAAGGGAAAGCTAAAAGGACTCTTTTAGCTTATAAAGTATATAAAGGGAGCTCTTATATATATTATATAGCTATATAGGGTTCTTATATATTTTATAAGCTAATAAAAGGGTTTTATATACTTTACTCTCTTAAAGGGGGATTTTATATATTTTATATAAAAGAAAATAATAAGTTAAGGAATCTTTAGTTAATTTCTTTATTAATAAGCTCTTTTAACTTAAAAAGAGACTTAATAACCTTAGCTTATATATCTTTACTAAGCTTAATTCCTTAGTCTTAAAGAATATCTCTTAAAGCTCTTTAAATTAAAGTATTAATTCTTTTAAAATTAGGGAATTTTTAATCTTTAAAATCCTTTTAAAAGTTATAGATTATCTATTTAAGGCTTTAGTTCTTATTATAATATAGCTAAATATAGTATATAAATATATTATTAAGCTTAATAAAAGGAGTAGTATAAAGGTTAGCTAAGTTATCTTAGGTATACTCTTAGTTAAGTAAAATTATATTATAAAAGCTTTTAATAATACTAAGTATAGTATTAGAATATAAGTATTTTAATCCTATTATTAAGCTAAAATTAAGGTTTTTTTACTTTTATAATATCTTTTAAAAAGGGTTTTCCTCTTATAGTTATATTATAGTGTTATATTTATTAATTAGCTTAGTTAAGAGAAAACTTAATTTTTACTTTAAAAGCTAGAAAGTAAAAAATTAAGGGTTTTTATTATAATAAATAATAAAAATAAAGGTTTTTTTTATATAATAATTAGTAATAGCATTTAAGTCTATAAAAGTTATTATTATAAAAAGAGTCCCTTTCTCTTATTAATAAAAAATAGTTATATAGGTAGAACCTAACCTTAAAAAGTCTTTTAAAAAGTGTAAAAATTCCTTACTTATAGTATAATAGTAGAACTTAACCTTATAAAAGGTCTTTTAGAAGCTATCTCTTTAAATAACCTTATAAATCTATAGTTTTATAACTATTAATTAGTATTAGTTTAGCTAATATTATATATAATAAAAAAGGGGCAATAAAAAAGGGTTTAATTTAGCTTATTTTATAAAGATTTTAAGCTAGCTTAAAAGGTTAAAAAAGGTAGGAAAAGTGGTGTTATTATTAGCCTACTTTTCCCCCTAAGTGTAGCCCTATATTTGTAGGGATGCACCTAATAGAAGCGCTACTCTCGCTCCTATTAATCCGCTGGGCTGTGCTAAGGTTCTCCTATAAGGGGGCAATTCCAACATATATAGTAAAGTAGGAAATATATTTATATTAAAATAGCTAATTTATATTATTTAATATATATTTATTATATATAGTTAAGCTAGTATAAGGTAAGTATTAAATTAATATAAAAGTATTCTTTATTAAAATATATTACCTTTATTTATATAGTTAGTACTTATAATATTATATTAAAATATTTCATATTTAAAATTTATATATAAACTATTTATAATATATAAATTCTATATTATTACTTTAATTATATATTCTTTATTATATTATAGAATAGTAATATTAAAGGTAAACTATAATATAGATATATAAGTAATATCTTTAGTATAAATAAAAATTTTCCTCCTTTTATTAATATATAAACTATATATATATTAACTATACTAAATATTATTAACTTTATTAATAATTCTATACTTTTTATAGCTAACTTATTTAAATCTAGCTATTAATATAGTTTAATTCTAATATCTACTAATACTACTTTTTTATTATAAATTAATACCTAAGTGTATATATTTTATATTTATTATATAAGGCTAGTATATATATTAACTTTTCTATCTTAAGTGTAACCTCATTATTAATAGTAGTAGGAAAATATATAGTAAAGGCTTTATAAATAATACTAATATATATTTTATATTACCTTTATATATATAAATATATTAATAAGGAAATAAAATAGTTTTATTAGTATATTTAACATTATTATAATAAATAAATCTAATTACTTAGTTATATAAATATTTAAATTAATAAGAAAGTAGTAGGTAAAAAGTATATCTTTTATATAAGACTTATATATATTTTTACTAAAAATAATATATAGTATAATTTAAAATTAGGTATTAACTTATAGTTAGTATAATATATAATATCTTTATAAACCTAGGTATATTATATTATATTATCTTTATATAATTTTATTAACTTTACTATAGCTTTAGTTTTAAAATATCTTTACTATAAAAATATATAAATAAGCTTAAACTTATTATATATAAAATAAACCCTTTATAAGCGTTTTATAAATAATACTTATATTCTATAGGTAATAAGATTATAAATTTTAATTAAAATATAATACTAAATTTTATTAAATAAGCTATATAGTAGGAAAATATAATAAGTAATTAGTAATAAATGCCTTTTATAACTTAAATATATATAATAAAAATAAAGTATAAAAGGAGAATAATATATTTAGATATAATAGTAAGAAAGAGGTATAATATAATATAGTATATAGTTATTCTTATACTAATATATTTATTTATTTATTAAATTACCCTAGACGGCTGGTAGCAGCCGCTATTTAGTACCTTATCTTACTAATCTGTATAAGAAAAACCCTAGTATAGGGAGGAAAACCTATATACTATGTATTTATATATTTACTAAGGCCTATATAGGCCCTAAGGTAGTCCTAGCTATAAAAGTAAGGTATACTACTTATTAAGCTAAGTGTAGTAATAGTTGCTAAAAGGTAGGATAGAAGGTTTAGGTATAAGTAAGATCTATATCTAATTAATAGTAGTTCTAAGAAACCTATATAAGCTAATAAAGTCTTAAGTTAGCGTTAGTATAAGTTAGTTTATATTAATTAGTCTCTTAAGCTTACTTATTTAGCTTATTCTTAAATAGCGTAAGCTATTAAATAGTAGGGGATAAGTTAGGTTTAGTAGTAATATAAAGGAATTTAAAGTTTTACTAAGGTTAATAAGGCATTAACTTAGCCTTTATTTAGGTTAAGGAGTTTAGTTTAAATTAGTAAAGTAGCTAGCTAGTAGCTATAAGGTTTAGTAATAGGGTTATATAGAGGTAGGTAGCTAAGAAGATAAATAAAGGCTTTTCCTTTAAATCTTTAACCTTCTCTTTTTCCTCTTTCCTTTTTTAATTATCCCCTTTATTTATAAGTTGCCCTTTAGTTAATACCTACCTAATAGAATTGCTATAGTCTTAATTAATTTCTACTAACTTCTCCTCTTAAAAGATACCTAATAAAAGAAAGAAAGACAACCCCCCTTTAAAGCTAATAAGTCCCTTTATTAGTCTTATATTAATATAAAGCTAATATTATTTAAGGGCACTGCTTACGCTTAGCCCTATAAACTCTATTTTATATAGTTTAAGGAGATTATAAAATATTATCTTAATTAAAAAAGTAAGTAAATTTAAGTTAGGTTTAATATAATACTATAGCTAACCTAATTATAAACCCTATTAAACTATATTATAAATATACTAAGTAAGGTAAAAATTATTCTTTTATAAGTTATTTTCTCTTAAAGCTAACTTAAAGCCTAACTATATTTATAGCTAAAAAAGTTCTCCTTATATAAAGTAAAGGTTAAGAAGGTGCTTATAGCTTAAGAGAAGTAAATAAAAAAGAATAAGGTAACTAAAGGTATTATCCCTACCCTTATAAGTCTAACTTAGCCTCTTTTTAATTCTAAGGTACTAATATATATATAAAAGGGATATAGTAGCTTATAAAAAGTAGCATAAAATCTAATTAAATAGGAAGGGATAAGGGAGGGTTAGGCTAGTAATAGGGATAGTTTAACTATATACTTTAAGAAGGAGTGCCTAAGGTTCTTAAAGTAAATTATAATAGCCCTAAAAGTAGCTAATAAAGCCTGCCCCTTTAAATAACTATAAAAGACCTAAAGAGGGTAGAATTAGCTAAGGGCTAATATAGATTTATTCTAAATACTCTCTTTATTCTTATTTTTCTTTTCTCTTATAGGTAGTAGTATAATAAATAATAGTAGTTATAAATAATAATAGTAACTATAATTTATAGTTATAACTAAGTCCCTTTATATACCCTACTATAAGCTTAAGGTAATAGCCCTTTATATTTATAAAGTATCTAATAATAGTGTAGTAATAGAGCTGCTTTAGCTTAGTTAAGGCGTATCTTAGCTAAAGGTTAGCTTAGTCCTATATTAGTTCTATTTAATTCTTACTACTTTATTTACCTTATACTTTTATTTCTTTTTAAGGTAGGTGGCTAGTATAAAATAAAGGATATAACTAATCTTTAATATTTACTTACTAAAAAAGCTTATAGATTAAGGTGTATTAAAAGCAACTTAAATATCTTTATAATCTTAAAGAGGTAGTGCCTTAGGCCTAAATAGTTATAAATAGTTATATTTTAAATATTCTAAAATAATATAGTAATAGTCCTTAAAGTTAAGCTAATAGTAGTAAATAAGTAAGTTTATACTAAGAATATATTAGTTATAAAGGAAGGATTTAAGCCTAATCTTTTCTATATATATCTATATAAGGATAAATAACTTATACTTATTAAAGGGCTTATATAACTATATAAGCTTCTATATAGTTTTAAAGTTAAGGTCTTACTTAACTGCTATAAAGGTATAGTAAAGCTAATGTATATATACTATAGCTCTCTTTTAATACTATCTATCTACTTATTTCTATTTTAGCTTTTTAGTAAGGTTAAGTTTATTAAGGTATAGAGAGAGGTAGCGTTAAAAAGGTATAAAAAGGGCTAGTTTAAGGCCTTAATAAGCGTGCTAATAATATCTTTATTAGAGCTAAGTTATAATTACTATATAGGTGCCTTAGATTTTCTTTACTATACTATTTACTTTAATTTACTTATAAAAGTATTATACTTAAAAGTTAAGGTAAAGGTTAATAAATAGTATAGCTATTTTAGTTTCTACTAAGGCTTAAGATATAGCTTTATAAGCACCTATAATAACCTAAAAATAATAAAGTTACTCCTTTTTAAACTCTTTAGCTATATTTTTAGTAACCCCTTTACGTTTTATTAAGGTGTAGTATATTTCTATATTATATATAACTAAGCTCTAAATAATCTATATATAAAGGATCCTTATATTCTATATAAAGCACCTTTATATTAATACTAAAACTATAGTAAGGGTAAGTTATTACTAAGTTAGTTTCTTTATAACTTTAAATTAGTAAGTCTTTTATTAAAGCTTTTTATATACTTATACCCTAAAAAAGTAAGTAAACTAAATAGGCTAAATAATAGCGTTTCTAAGTTAAACTAAGGTTATTATTAATTAGTAGTATTTAGTAAAGTAAATAAGTTTACTTTTTTATAGGTAAAACTTTAAGCCTAACTTAATAAACTATTCTTAATAAACCTTTTAAGCTTACTTAAGTTAGGCTTAGTTATCCTTTACTATATACCTATATATAAAAATATTTATATTATTTAAGAACCTTAGAACTAATATAAAATTAACTAACTATAGCTTAGTATAAAAGGGAGTAATATATAAGAGAAATAGTATAAGGGAGATAAGGGAACCCTATAAAACCTTAATAGTTATAAATATAGTATTAGTAGCCTTACCTTTAAAATAAAAATAAGCTACTTTAGTAGCTATAAAGGCTTAGGTTTATATTACTATCTACTTAAGAAAGCCTAAGGAGATTATTATATATATAAGTTAATAGTAGTATATAATATTAAAGGCTATAGAAATATTTAGCTAAAAGAGTAATATAGTCCTATTATAGTGCTATATTATATATATAGCTTTAGTAAGGATATTAAGGGCTACCTTTATTAACTTATTAGCCCTATTTTCTATTTATATATTAAGGAGGGCGCCTCTCTTTTTAGCTATATAAGTAATTTAAGTTGCTACTACTACTTTTAAGACCTTACCTATAATACTTAAAAGTAATATTAGCTTTTAAGCTTTAGCTTATTAAAGCTTTTAGGGGGACTTCTTTAGTTTTTATAGTACTACTACTTTTACCTTTTAAAATAAAGCTAAATAATGCTTAACTTAGTAATAAGTATTAAGTAAATACACTAGTATTTAAGCTAATAGCTTACTATATACCTTAAGGAACCTTACTAAAAGCTTATTAAGTTTAAGTGCCTTTTAGTTAACTAAGTGCTTTATAACTATATAAATTTTATTTTTATTAAATTTTTCTAAGTTTAAGAATATAATAGTATTAAGGTAGGCTTTTAAGTCTTTTAGTATATTATTAATATAAGTATAAAATAAAGGAAAGAACTATTCTATAAATACTATTGCTTTTTTATTATAAGAATATACTTAAGAGGTTATATTACCCTTACCTTAAAGTAAGATTAATATCTATTAAGTATTAAAGGGGAGGCTACTATAAAGATATACTTATTATTTTAATTTCTATAAAATAGGCTGCTTAGTAATTACTAACTAAGTAAGGTATCTCTAAGTATTATATTACTTCTTATAAACTACTTAGAATTAAGTCTTAGCTACCTTAGTAATAGTCTGCTAATTTATATTAATTCTAATTGCTTTTTAATAATATTAAGCTCTTTTTATCTTTTAGACTGCCTCCTTAACTTTTATATTCTACTATAGCTATTAATAGGGCCTACCTTAAGGGTTTCTTAAGGTTAATTTCTTAATAATTTACTAAAGCTTATCTATTAACTAATTTATAAATAAGTTAATCTCTTTAAGGGTATTTAATAGCTCTCTAAGGCAGTTATAGTAAAGCTAATATATAGCCTTACTAAATATAATATTATTATTTATAAATACTAAGCTAAATCTAAGGTCTTTATTTCTTAGTTAGTATATTTCTATCTTAATATAAATAAGCTATAGAATATAGTTAAACCTATTTAAGTTAAAGCCTTTAATAAACTTAATAAATAAGTTAGAGATAGCCTAAGTATAGTTAATTATACTACTTTATTAGCCTTAGATTTACTAAGTTATTTTACCTTAAGGGGTAATAAGCTTAAGTTACTACTAAGTTATAAGTATTAAAAGGGTATTATAGCTTAAAAAGGTATATTTATACTTATTTTATAGTAGGTAATATTAGTTAAAGTCTTTAATAAGTATAGTATAGTTTCTTAAAAAGGCTAATATAAGTTTATATAAAGGTATAGTTTAGTTATATTTAAAGTTAAAGAAGTATATAAAGTAGATTTCTATATTTTATAAGGTAATAGAGTATTAATCTAATCTATATTAAGTTATTTATAATTTAAGGCTATGTTTCTAATATATATATATAGCTATTCTACCTTTATATATAGTAAGTTAATAGTAGCTTAAGCTTAAGGTAGAGAGTAATTAATTAAAACTATATAGTTTTTATATTACTACTATATTAGTTTTAAGCTAAGCGCTTAGTATTATATATACTAAGTGTGTTTTTTTTTATATATTTTAGTATAATACCTCTATTATAAAAGGGTAATAGATTAGCTATTATATTTAGCTAGCCTTTTAGTAAAAATAAGTTAAAAGCTTAAATAGTTATTTATTATATTATATTACTAAATTACTAAAGCTAATAAAAAAGGTTATGCCTTAGTAGTTTAGTTTCTACTCTTTTTAAAGCACTTAACTTATTTTTAAAGTAACTCTTTTTAAGCTATAAAGCTACTTACCCTTTTATAATAGCTATAGCTTTTAACTTTAGTTTAACCTTTTTATTTTATATTATTTAAAATAATAAAAGTATATAGCTTTACTAAGTAAGCTGCCTTAGCTTATACTTATTACTTATTTACTATAGTATAAAGTTAGGATTAAGCTAAGTGCCTACTAAAGTAGTTAAGGTAATGTTTATAGGTATTACTTATAAAAGCTAAGTATAATTATTCTCCCTTTTTATATTAATTAGCTATATAATAGCTATACCTTAAAGTAGCTTTATAATATACTATAATATAGCTAAATTTATAGTATTTATAGTACTATTTAAGGTAAATAGTATTATTATATAGTTTAGTATTAAATATCTTAGCTTTAAAAACTACTTTAACTTAATATAGGTAGTTAGCTATATTTACTTTATTAATATTTATAATAAAGGGAGCTTTATTAAAGGTATTATATAGTTTCTAAGTTATAACCCTAACTATTCTATAGCTATTAGTAATAGTAAGGGCTTTTATAATATCTTTTTTTAATTAGTTTTAGTAAAAATAGTTAAGGAATCCCTTAATAATTATATTAAATACTTAGTATTAAAGGGTTATATTTAGTTTAAATATATATTAAACTTAATTCTTACTTATTAAGTAAGGTTTAGCTAAGTCCTTAAATATTATAATAGTATCCCTATTATAGAGGCGCTTTATAGCTATAGTATAATTAGTATTAATAGCTATATTAATAGTAGTAATAATATCTTTTAGGGACTTAGTCTTAAGAAGCTTACTAATAAAGAGTTCTTTAATAAGGACTTTATAGTATACTTAAGGCAGCACTACTAAGGTAACTAATTAATAAGTAAATCCTTAGCTAAAAGAGGCTATATTAGTAGCAGTAGTTATTCTATAAGCTATAATAAAAGCTTAAGAGGTTTCTAAATTAGTTCTAAGCTAAATTACCTTCTTAATAGCCTTTTTAATAGTTTCCTTAAGGTTCTTTATTATAATTAGTTTAAAGGTGTTAATAGTACTATAGTAAGTATATATTATTTTTATATTTAGTTAGGAGAGATAAAAGTCTTAAATCCCTTTTAATAAGCCTATATTAAATAGCTTAATAATCTTATTATAATTCTTATATAAGTATACTAGTGCCTTATCTTAACTTATAATAGGCTTAGGATTAACTTAAGGGGTAGTTATATTATTATTATTATTAGTCCTTATATTTAAGTAGTAGTAACTCTATAAGAGGCTATAATTCTTAGTGTTAATATCTATTAGTATTATACTACCTATTACACCTATACTCTAAAACTAATACAATATTAGGGAGAGGGGTAAATAGGCTTAATAAAACGTTTTATTAACTTTTTAAGCGGTTTAAAGTTAATTCCGCAGCGCTATTACAGTGCGGGCGAGTTCGCGAAAAGTTTTTTAATCCTTATACTAATATATACTTAATATATTAAACCCTCTATATAGAATTATAGTAATAATATTATATATATACTATAATATTAAAATAATTATTCTAGCCTTTTACTTATAGACCTTTAATTATTTTAAGAAATCTTTATGTAAGTAAGTTACTTTATTTATATACTATATATATTCTACTAATTTAATTACTTATAAAATAAAATATAAAGTATACTAATAAAACTAATCCTTTATAAAAGTATATAAAGGCAATAGTAAAAAGACTATATATAAACCTTTAAATATATAATATAAATACTATAAGTTCTATTATATATACTTTATAAGGTTCTCTTATAGCTATATATATTCTATTTTTTTAATTTCTTATTTACTATTAGTATATAACTATTATAAAAATAAAATAAATATACCTTTTATAATTTATACTTTTTAAGCTATAAAATTTAAATTTTATATTCTATTTATAGCCTTTTATTTTCTTTTTAAAGTATATACCTTTACTTTTTTAAACCTTAAATACTACTATTATATAAAGAATTTATATAACTATTATTTAAAGTAAATAAATATTAGTATTTATAGTAAAAAATATTATTTACTTTTTTTACTACTATATTAAACTTATTTTAAGAGAGATTAGTATTATATATCTATATAAGGAGTTTATATATTAAACTTATTAAGTAGTATTAGTAATATTTAATAATATAATATTATAATTAAGGTTAACGCTTATAGGTAATGTTTTCTATATAGTATTAGTATATAATATATATATAAATAAAATAAGTCTTAAACCTTTTTTACTATATTTAAAATATTAGCTAAGTTAAATAAATTACCTATTATATTAATATAATCTATAAAGCCTTATATAAAATAAGTATATAAATTCTATATATAAAGTATAAAAGATTAATACTTACCTTTTCTTTTATATTTCTATACTCTTCTAGCTTTAGTATATATTAATATAAGCTAAGATATTAAATATTATTATTACTTTTATTTTTATATTTAAAAGGTATAGATATATTATATATATATTAGGGATTTAGTATATTAATACTATATATATATATACTTTACCTAAGTATAGGTATTATAAAAGTGTTAGATATATTATTAAATATATTATATATATACTAAGGATTTAATATATTAATACTATAGGTTATATATATACTTTACTTAGGTATAGGTATTATAAAAGTATTAAATATATTGCTAAATATATTATATATATACTAGGTATTTAGTATATTAATACTATATATATATATACTTTACTTAGGTATAAGTATTATAAAAGTGTTAAATATATTGCTAAATATATTATATATATACTAGGCATTTAGTATATTAATATTATATATATATATACTTTACTTAGGTATAAGTATTATAAAAGTGTTAAATATATTACTAAATATATTATATATATATTAGGCATTTAGTGTGTTAATATTATATATATATATACTTTACTTAGGTATAAGTATTATAAAAGTGTTAAATATATTACTAAATATATTATATATATATTAAGTATTTAGTATATTAATACTATATATATATATATATTTAATATAAATGTAGCTAAAAGTATAGATATAGTATATATATACTAAGCATTTAGTATATTAGTATTATATATATATAGAGTTAGTATAGGTAAGTTATATAGGTTTTATAAATTCTAAGAAAGGCTAATATTTTATTTCTTTTAAATTACTTATTTTTAATTAAATTTATCTTTTTTTATAAGTGCTTTATTTATATATTACTTATATAAATTATCTCTTTAAGTTATATTAACCCCTTTATTATTAATAAGTTATACTTTAATATACTTTTTAATTAATACTCTTTTAAGTCTAATATATAGTAAATATATATATTAGTAAAGTAAAGTAATTTATATATTTAAGAATTACTACTAAAAGAGATACTTATACTTTAAAAGATATATAATTTTCTTAATAGCTACTTTCCTTTATATTAATATTTTTTAATATATATATTCTTTATTTATATTATACTTTTAATATAGCTAATATTAAGCTAGCTATTACTTAAGGTTAAAGTTTTACTTTAAACTATATCTTTTAATTTAAATATATATTATATAAGAATATAATACGCTCTTTATATTTCTTATATAACTATATATTTAAAAGAGATATAGTAAATTTTTTATTAAAAGTATCTTACTAAGCTTATTACTAATTACACTTAATATAAATATAATAGAAGATTAATAAATACTTAAGATATTTCTACTATATATAAAATAAATATTTTATATAAAAATACTTACTAAAACCTATTATATAATTAGTATATATATAATATAAAATATAAAGATATATACCTTTTACCTACTTTAAATCTATATTATATATAATAGCCTATATTATACTTAAGAGTATATAAGGCATTTATTTAATATAATACTACCTTATAACCTAACTTATAATTATATTAAGGTATTTAAATATAATAGTAAATATTTAAACTTTATAAGTAATATATATATTATTTATTAGAATAATTATATACCTCTTAGTAGCTCTTAGCTATATTTAATATTATAATAATATATATAAAAGTTTTATATACTATAATTAATTAGTAATTATTTAATATATTTATAATACTTATTCTTACTTAACCTTTCCTTATTATATAAAGAATATATAAGAATATTTAGACTTTCTTTAATTTACTAAAATAATAGGTTAATTTATATATATAAAACATTTATAAATGCCTTTACTTATTCTTAAAGGTAGAGAATAATATAGAAGTCTTATAGTTCTTATATATAAATATTATAAATCTATCTTTTATTAAGATTTTATAATTAGTTAAAGTTCTATTTATATATAGCTCTTATTAAGACTTAGCTTAGAATAAGTATATATAAAATATAACTTACTTATAAGGTATAACCCTAATAAATATTATAAAAGCTAAGCTTAAAGAATTAAGGCTTATACCTTATTCTTATAATTAAAAGCTAAATATAGTTATCTTATATAATCCTTTTTATAATATTATAAAAGCTATATAAGTATTAGGCTTAGATATAACTAGCTTATAGTAAGATATATAAGGTTAGAATAAGCTACTTATATAATAATAAGATATATATATAATATAAGGGTTAGAATATTATTATACTATATAAGTAATAAAGATAAAGCATTTTAAATATTATATAAAATACTCTTTAGTAGTAAAGGTATATAGGCATATATACTATATATAGTAAGTATAAGAAATAGAAATCTTTTAATATTAAAAGGTATAAAAAAGTTATATTAAATACTATATTTATATAACTTTATATTTACTTACTTTATATAGTAAAAGACTATATTATATTAGTATATAGTTATCTATATATATACTATATATAAACTATATTACTTTTACTTAAATTAAAAGATATTTTAAAATAAGTAGCACTCTCTTTTATTTTTTAAATTAAAGCTAAGTTTATAAACTACTATATATTTAAGATATAATAGGTTAAATAAATACTTATTAACTAAGAACTTAGTATATAATTTAGTATTAAGCGCCTAAAGATAGCTAATATAAATATTTTAATAAAGCTTAGTATAGGAATATAATATAATTTTTATATAATATACCTCTTTATAAACTATTTATATTATTTACTAATCCTTATAGTAAACTAAGCCTTATACCTTAAACTATAAAGAAAGAAGTTAATATAGCTAATAATTATTTTAAGCCTTTATATAGGCTTAATAAGCTCTATTTATATATATATTAATATATAGAATATAGAATAAATATAGGCAACTTACTATTCTATTTTTTACTTTATTTTCTTATTAATATCCTTACTATTAAGATAGCTAGTATATTTCTTTTTTATAAACTTAATAAGCTTTATATTAAACTTATTATTCTACTACTTATAATACTTAATAAGCTTAGGGTTAATAAATATATAAATCTTAATTCTAATATATATATAATATTAGTGCTAAAAATAACCTTCTTTTTCTATTATTAAAAAGTAGCTTTTATAGCTATTTAATACTATATAAATTTATATATATAATATATATATATATAATAACTTTAGTGTAGTTTTATAAATATTTTTAACTTACTTTAGTAAGAACTAAATTTTATATATTATTAATATATAGTAAAAATATATAGCTACTCTTATTTACTTATAATATTAACTTACTCTTAAATTATAGTTTTTATATTATCTTTACTTATTATTTTCTTAAGGCTATTATATATTAAAATAATATAAAAAAGGCTATTATTATCCCCTTAAGAATAATTAAGTAAGATAAGGTAGTTAATTATATATTATATTTAAATTATATATAGCTTACTTTTTATAACTATAATACTAATAAATTTAATTATATTCTTTATAATATAAGTATATATATAATATATTATTTTATAAAGACTTACCTTAGAAATATTAAAAAAATAATAAATAGCTATAAAAGTAATAAGTACTACCTATATTTTTAATTAAATATAATATTTATATATTTAAAATAGAGTATATATAATATATATATTTTATTTATTTTATCTAAAGTATTTAAAAATATTAAATATAAATAGGCTAATTTATATATATTTTTAAGGAACTATTATAATAAAAGAAATAATAAGTAATAATTTAAATAAAAATATAAGCTATATATATAGTTTATATATATAGTAATTATTAAAAAATATATATTTATTTCTATATATATATTTTATATTAAATATATAATTACTTACTTACCTTATATTTTTCCTTTATATTTTATATAAAGGCTATATTCTTTTTAATTAAAATAAGCTAATATAATATAAAATATCTTTTAAATAATAAATAAATAATAAATATATTACCTTAGTTTTTATTATTTATATACTTTATATAAAAGTTTTTTTTAAATAAAATATATTATTAGTATTTTAGTTTAAACTATTAAAATATAATTAATAAAAGTTATTTTTATATATTATATATATAATAAATTTTATAATATAGCCTTATACCCCTTACTAATATATTATACTATTAGTATATATAAGGTATATATAGCTAAAGTACTTTACTCTTATACTAATATATTATATAGAATTAGTATATACTTAGTATATATTAAGGATTTTTTACTACCTATCTAATAGGTTCTATCCTACTCCACTCTAGACTTAAGATAAGCTTAGCTGGACTTGAGATTTGCTATGTGCCCGGTAGTAATAAGGGTTTATTGAGCTAAGTCTAATGTGTTCTCTAAGGCCTAATAAATGTGTGCCCAAAAGCCCCACTTTTCCTCATGACCACTTCCATCCCCAACAGCCCGCGCTGCCCTAGCATCTAGCCTCATATCTCAGCCATCTCGCCTAAGATACCCTACACACATTTTGTATGCAGACAGCATTTCATTCAAGATGGTAATTACATCGCTCCGTATCTCGAATGTCACAATACCTACGACGCAATGTCAGTGACTTTGCCGTTTCCAGCCCGAGGATTGCTGTTAAGCGTCCAGGGTCGCACTCGGCCAACTTTGGTATCATGCAAGGCTAGGCTGATGGTCAAGGATAGAAGGGGACATCAGAACCTTGGACATCCTTTCCTTGCCTACGGACCTTGTTTATATATAGGAAGAGGAGGATCCTAGGGCCCTAGGAGGGGACTTGGCCTTCTAAAGCACCTTGGAGAGCCAAAGTCGATTGTTTGCCCCTAATCCTGCCCTAGTCACAAATACATAGAAAGCCATGAAATTCGATGTTGTACAACCCCACGCGACCCTTGATACAAGCCTCCGCCTGCCAGCAGAAAGGAGAATAGCGCAAGAGCTTTGGAAATGCGTAGGGAATCAGAATCTCATGCATCTCAGATGCGCCATATGGGGATACCATGCGCTTGGCAACCGTATTCTCGTAATGAGTCAAAAATGCTGCCCCAGTGTTCCATATAAGGAAGGGCGGCATGTAGTAACGGTCTTTCAGGCCGTCGTATTGCGCCCAAGTCAGATGCACCATGTGACGATCGCCTGCGCTTAAGAACCATTTTGTCGCACTTGAGTCAGAAACGCCGTCAGAATGGTTCGTATGACACGTCAACCGCACTCGGAACTTATGACACAGGTCGACGTTCAACCATCACGACCTCGATTCAATGTAGTCGCTGCATCGCGGCGCTCGGCTGTGTGGCTGGGAGTGGAAAGGCCGTGATACACACATCTAAGACACGATATCGCAGATCGATGCTCTGTCACATCCCGGGTGGATTTTATGCAACACAAATAGCCGTTTCTCCAGCTGCGCTCCATGCCTTCCAGCCACAGGTGTTTGCACTGGAAATTCACAGGCCGGAAACCTCGTGTCGCACACACACATATGTACATTAAAACCTCATAGTATGCACCCTTTCTCGCCCCGCAGATATATGCAGATTGACGTAAGTTGGAGGTGGCGGCGCGGGGTCCAAGAGCTGAACTTACATCACCGGGTTCCCATGCCGTGACCCTGACGTCTTGACGCCCTCGGCCAGGCTCTAGCCGATGAGAGCGCATATGCAGACCCAGAAGCATCGCGAGCGCCCCGACGAAGATCCTCAGCCATGAGCTTCAGCAAAAACATGGTCACAAGATGGCGGGAATGGTGAAACCGGGCCGAAAAAAGGGACTCTGCATCTTCTTTTTCTCCTTTTTGTATATTTTCGTCCGTTGACGGGTTACGCGCGAAAAAATCCATATGCCCATGTATATAGACCTCGAGCGAGGACAGTATCCTACGAGGGCATTGACAAGTCATCTCGCACTCATTGGTGCCCCTGTCTGTCTCAGCATGTACTCGACCGTCTTCAGCCAAGAAGAAAAAAAAATGGTTGCACACGAGAGCCGTCGCCTCGGAACGACCGAGCACCAAGGCAAGGTGCAAGCTTCGCTGCCAAGACCCTGGCCATCGTCTGTCCCTGGCGACCAGATGGTGGCGATACCAGCCAGCACCGGCGATAATAAACCTAACGGCATCCGAAAAGAAGCGCAAGGCATCTCCGTGCGGCCCAATGGCTCTCATCCAAGCCATCACGCTGTTCCGAAATCGCATGTCCACCAACGACGGCTCATCTTGCTCCAGAACCCTGATCTGGGGCGCGACCACATGTCCATCGCGGTTAGGCTCCAAGGACCTCTCCAGCAAGAAGTGCTGCGGACGGCGCTGCAAGTGTTGAAGCAGCACCATGAGATATTGCGAACAACGTTTTCGGTCCATGGAGGAAGTTTGACAGAATCGCCTCATCCCTTCAAGGCCAAGGAGCTGAATGTCATAGACCTCGTGGACGGCAGCGAGGCCGTCCTTGAGCGGATGGAGGAAGACGTGGCCGTAGAATTCGACCTGGCCAACGAAACGGCATGGAGGGTCTTTCTTTATCGACTGAGCGAAGAGAAGCACATTCTCTTCATCGTCATGCACTGCATCATCTCGGATTCTCGAACGCCCCGAGCTCTTCTCCAGGAGCTGGCTACCTTGTACTCCGCCTCAATTCAAGGAAAAGCTCCACGACAAGAAGAACCGAGTCCCATTCATCACCACGCTCTCGTCAGATGTGATTCTGCCAAGGATGGCATCATGGACCAGCAAGACCAGCTTCGCCTGATGATTGATCAATTTCAAACGAGCCGTCCCGTTGAGATTCCTCGTGACAAAGCTCGTCCCGCCACATTATCACGAAAAGTTGCCAAGCAAAGTTGTGAGATTGGGCCCGCTGAGTATGCAGAAATACACACGTTCTGCCGCCAAACCAGCCATGACATACTTGTCGTGCTTCTTGCCGCGTTCAGGACGGCCCATTACCGGCTTACCGGGCTGGAAGATGCCACGCTAGGTTATGTCGATGAGAGGCACCAAGCCAAGGGGCTCAACCATGTCCTAGGAAACGTTGCCAATTTACAGCTCCTCCAAAGTACAGTGGAAGGCAAATCCTTCCTAGAATTTGTTTCTCACGTCCAGGAGGCCATGGAAGATTCAAGCTTTGGCCGGGATGTTCCCTTTGAGCTGATGGCATCCGAGTTGCAAAGGACCCGAGACACATCGCACCCATCTCGACTGAGTGCTGTGCGGGTGGCTCTGTTTCTGCATTCCGACACGCACATTGACGAGGATGCGTTTGGAGGCGTCCGAGCACAGATCATAGATTGTCCGGCCCGCTCTGGATTCGACGTTGAGGTGCACCTGCATCAGAAAGCCGGGTCCCTTGGCGTTGAGGCTCTTTACTCCACGGACCTCTACTATCCAGCGACAATTCAAACCCTGTTGTCGATTTTCGAGACAGCTCTGCTGCGGGGAATCCAGCACCCGGAGACGCCAGTCGCTTCTCTACCGTTGTTGACGGATGCGGCACTTCGGAGACTCGAGGATCTCAATCTGGTTGGGATGCGAGAGGACTATTTTCCCAGAGCGTGCAGCGTCATTGACATTTTTGAACAGCAAGTCGCCGCATTCCCGGATGCCGTGGCCGTGAAAGATTCTTCTGGTCAGGTTACATACAGCCAGCTGGACGAGCAATCCGATATTGTCGCCCGGTGGCTGTCGAGAAGGTTGCTCGCGCCCGAAACAGTCGTTGCGGTTCTGGCGGTTCGCTCCTGTGAGACGATTGTCGCTTTTCTGGGCATTCTCAAGGCTCACATGGCGTACCTGCCCCTGGATGAGAACCAGCCGGATAGCCGACTGGAGAAGATGCTGTCATCTTTCCCCGGCCGCAGACTGGTACTCTGCGGCCAAAACGCTCGTCGACCAGAATTCTGCAAAGACGTAGCGGAATTCATCTCCATCCGAGACGTAATGCAGGAGCAAGCCGACGTCATGGAGGGCGGACAAGCGAGTCGGCCTCTGGCGACGAGCCTCGCATATGTCATATTCACCTCTGGCTCGACGGGTGAGCCAAAGGGAGTCATGATTGAGCATCGAGGCATAGTCCGACTGGCAACGTGCAGCAACACAGCGCTGCACATTACCTCAACCAGCATCATGGCACACATGTCAAATGTTGCCTTTGATGCAGCTACGTGGGAGATATACGCCACGTTACTCAACGGCGGCACTCTGGTGTGTATCGAGGCCATGGCAGTGTTGCATCCTCGCACACTGGTCGACGTCATGACACGAGAACAGATCCAGGTGGCCTTCTTCACCACGGCTCTCTTCAAAGAGTACATCGACCATCACCCTGCTGTCTTTGGCGCCTTGCGGGACGTGTACGTGGGCGGCGAGAAGGTCTTTCCACAAGACTTTGTTGCGGCCAAGAAACTCCTCCAACGAGGTAAACTGTTTCAACTATACGGACCAACAGAGAACACGGCAATGAGCACAATATTTGATCCGCCTGAAGCAGAGACGTACCCGAACGGCGTGCCCCTTGGTACGACATTCAACAACGCGGGGGCATATGTCATGGATTCACAGCTACGACTTGTCCCGCTCGGCGTGATAGGTGAGCTTATTCTGACCGGAGATGGTCTCGCACGAGGATACACCAACTCTCAGCTGGATCGTGGACGCTTCGTCACGATTGAACTTGATTCTAAGCCGATCCGGGCCTACCGAACTGGAGACTACGTCCGTCGTAGACCTGTAGATGGACAACTGGAGTTCATTGGGCGAATGGATGGACAAATCAAGCTCAGGGGCCACCGAATCGAGCTCGGGGAGATTGAGCAGGCTCTGCGCGGCTCGGGGCCCGTCAAGGATGCCGCAGTGGTGGTATCCCAGCAATCAGAGCCGGGACAATGTGATCTGGTTGGTTTCGTCACACTTGATGAGAGCGCAGCCGAGTTGGAAGCAGGCGAGCAAGAGCAAGATGGCGACGCCGTGCAAGATGATCACGTCGGAGGGTGGGGAGATTTATTCAACGCGGACAAATACCTCGTCCTCTCCGACAAGGACAGGGTCCAGCTTGGCCGAGACTTCACAGCATGGACGTCCATGTACGATGGTAGAAGCATCGACGTTGCCGAGATGAATGAGTGGCTGGACGACACCATTGCCGCGATCCGAGACGGCGGTGAGCCCCGCGCCGTCCTGGAGATTGGATCCGGCACCGGAATGATTCTGTTCAACATAGTCCCGGGCCTGACCAGTTATGTTGGCCTTGATCCGGCCCAACGCGCGGTCGATTTCGTGCACACAATGGCCCAGTCCATGCCGGCCCTCGCCGACAAAACGTCTGTCCGGCTCGGCGCGGCGACAGACATTCGGGACATGGGCGAGCTGAACTCGCCCAATCTTGTCATCGTCAACTCCGTGGTGCAGTATTTCCCCAGCCTTGAGTATCTTGCGCGTGTGGTGGAAGATGTCCTCCACCTGGACAGCACGGAGCAAATCTTCCTTGGCGACATCCGATCCTTTGCGCTATACAAGGAGTTCCAGGTCGCCAAGATCCTGCACCGTGCTGGGGGCTCCATATCGACAACGACGATGCTGGAGGAGATGGCTCAAGGAGAACGGCTGGAGGAGGAGCTCCTGGTCGACCCGGCGTTCTTCACCGCACTGGCGAACCAATTTCCCGACCGGGTGGCACACGTTGAGATCCTGCCCAAGATGATGAGGGCCACCAACGAACTGAGCTGCTACCGGTATGCTGCTGTTGTACATGTCAAGCGCGACGGCCAGCGGCATCTGCAGATCCAAGACGTTCCTGAAGGATGCTGGATTGACTTCGTGGCCGAGAAGCTCGACTACTCCGCCCTGCTTGACATGTTGCTATCATGCTCGCTCGAGCCGACCGCCATGGTCGCCGTCGGCAACATTCCCAACAGGAAAATTGTGCGCGAGAGATGCGTCGTGGAGACTCTCGATGGCGGAGATACAGTCCGCGTGCCGCACGACGATTGGTACACATATGCGGCGAATGCGATGCAATCCCGTCCCTCACTCTCGACGACGGACTTGGCCGAGCTCGCGGAAAAGGCTGGCTTCCGCGTGGACATCAGCTGGGCGCGCCAACATTCCCGGGGAGGAGGCCTGGATGCCGTTTTCCACCGCTTCCAGCCCGCAGAGGGTCAGAGCAGAGTCAAATTTCGATTCCCTACCGAGGATCAAGGTGACGTCTGTCGTCCACTGGCCACGCAGCCGCTGTGGCTGCGGCTGGCGAGGAAGACGGAAAGACGCGTGCTCGAGGACGTCAAGAGCCAGCTGCCATCCTACATGCTCCCCAGGCTCATCCGCGTACTCAACAAGATGCCCATCAACAGAAACGGCAAACTGGATCGGCAGGCCCTGGCCAAGGCGATCAAAAAGGCCGAGCTGAACAGAGCGCAGACGGGTCAGGAGCCGCCCAGGAACGACCTGGAGCGGGTGATATGTGAGGCATTTGCGAGGGTCCTCGGCGTGACGCCGGGCATCCATGACGACTTCTTCCAGCACGGAGGGCATTCCCTCAACGCGACGAGAGCAACGTCGGCCATCAACACGCGGCTGGGCGCCAACATGACGGTCAAGGACATATTCGACTGTCCGACGGTGGCGGCACTGGCGCAGAGGATTGGCGCCTCGAGCGACCCGTGCCGCTATGTTCCTATTCCGCGGCGCGAAGGGGCCGACGCGACTGTTGAGCAGTCCTTTGCGCAGAGGCGTCTGTGGTTTCTCGAGCAGCTCTACCCGGGATCGGCCTGGTATCTCGTGCCGTTTGCCGTGCGGCTTCGCGGGCCCCTCGACCACGACGCGCTCGAGGCGGCGTTGTGTGCGCTCGAAGAACGCCATGAGACTCTCCGAACCACGTTTGGAGAGAAGGACGGGGTCGCCTTTCAGACTGTGCAGCCGTTCCGGCCCAGCAGACTTGACGTGATGGACTTGACGGCCGCGGCGACGGCGGGAGGCGAGGTGTCGTGGGAAACGTGTCTCGAGGAAGAGCAGGCAAGGCCGTTTGATCTCGAGAGGGACAAGGGATGGCGAGTCAAGCTGTACCGGCTGGGCGAAGACCATCACGTCTTATCCATTGTCATGCACCACATCATCTCGGACGGCTGGTCCATCGACATCCTCCGCAAAGAGCTGGCCGAGTTTTACTCGGCGGCACGCCACGCCGCGAATCGGCCGGTCGCGGTCAGGCAGCTGCCCGTCCGATATCGAGACTACGCCGCCTGGCAAAGGGGACAAGACCAGGCAGACGAGCATCGGCGACAGCTCGAGTACTGGGTCAAGCATCTGGACGGGAGCAGACCGGCAGAGCTATGGACTGATCGACGCCGACCGGCCACGTTGTCCGGCAGAGCGGCCACGCAGGAGTTTGACATCTCGGGACGGCTCTACGACAGGCTGCTTGGGTTTTGCAATGCGCGCCGCCACACGACGCCCTTTATCGTGCTCCTCGCCGCTTTCAGGGCCACGCACTACCGTCTCACCGGCGCGGCCGACGCGACCGTCGGGACCCCGATCGCAAACCGCAACCGCCAAGAGCTCGAGGACATGATTGGCTTCTTCGTCAACATCCAATGCATGCGCATCCGGGTCGAGAACGAGTCGTTCGAGGAGCTGGTCCGCGCCGTCCAGGCCACGGCCACCTCGGCGTTTGCGAACCAGGACGTCCCCTTTGAGACGATTGTGTCGCGGCTGCAGACGAACCGGGATGCCTCCCGCAACCCGCTGGTGCAAATCGTCTTTGCCCTGCATCCGCAGCTGGACCTGGGCCACTTCCGGCTGCAGGGCGTGGAAAGCGAGCCCCTGAGCTCGTCGGTCACCTCTCGCTTCGATCTGGAATGCCACCTCTTCCAGGAGAAGCAGAGGCTGCGCGGGCGCGTGATTTTCTCGGCAGATCTGTACGAGGCGCAGACGGTGGAGAATCTCACGCGCACGTTTTGCCATCTCGTCGACCGGGCCATGGATGAGCCCGGGACCAAGGTTGGGGTCCTGCCTCTGCTGACACCCGACGGCCAGGCCGAGCTGGAGCGGTTGGGACTCGTGGGCTTGGACCGGCGCCGCTATCCTCGCGACCGGAGCGTGGTCGACGTGTTTCGCGAGCAAGCTGCTTCTCATCCCGGGGCGGTCGCCGTCAAGGACTCCGCGACGGCGCTCACCTACGCCGAGCTGGACGTGGCGTCGGATAGACTCTGTCGCTGGCTGCGTCGTCGGCCGTCGCTCGCGGCAGAGTCTCTGGTCGGCGTCTATGCCACGCGACGCCCCCAGACCATTGTGGTCTTTTTGGGCATTCTCAAGGCCAATCTCGGGTACGTGCCATTCGACGTCAAGTGGCCGCCGGCGAGGATCGACGGCATCCTGTCCGAGGTGGAAGCCGATATGCTCATCCTGACGGGGGACGGCGCCGAATTTCCGGCGATTCAAAGACAAAACGTCACGCTCGTGTCCGTTTCCGACGCTCTAGGGGAAGAAACATCGGAAACCGCCAGGGTGTCGACCCCGACGCCGCCGCTCAACGTCCCTCCTCCCACGGCCTCGAGCATCGCATATGTCATGTTCACGTCCGGCTCAACGGGGCGGCCAAAGGGCGTCGTCATCGAGCATCGGGGCGTAGTCAGGCTGGCAACCCAGCACGGAACCTCGTTTGGAACCTTGGATCCCACGAGGGCCATGGCCCACATGTCCAATCTCGCCTTTGATGCCTCGACGTGGGAAATTTACACGGCGCTCTTGAACGGGGGGACCCTGGTGTGCGTGGACGACCTCGACGCCATCAATGCGAATGCCTTGACCCATATCTTTGCCCAAAACAACGTTCGGAACGCATTCTTCACCCCGGCGCTACTGAAGCAGTATGTCCGCCACCCGAGGCTTCTCGGGACGCTGCACACCCTGTGTACGGGAGGAGAGCTGTGCGAGTCGGCCGTGTTTGACGCAGCGCTTGGGCTTGTGAGCGGGACGGTCATCCACTGTTATGGGCCGACGGAGGATACTTGTATGAGCACGGTGTATTGCCCGGAAAGGAACGAAGAAGGAGGACGACGAGTGCTGACGGAAAAGGTGCCCATCGGCCGGCCGATCGGCAACTCGGGCGCGTACGTGATGGACTCGGCTTTGCGGCCCGTTCCCATGGGCGTCGTCGGCGAACTCGTTGTCACGGGAGACGGACTTGCCCGGGGGTACACAACTCCAGAGCTCGATGCCAACCGCTTCGTCTGCATAACGGTGAATGGGCAGTCGACAAGAGCGTACCGAACCGGCGATTATGCCCGTTACCGGCCGCTCGACGGCCAACTGGATTACCTCGGCCGGATGGACGGGCAGGTCAAGATCCGGGGTCACCGAGTCGAGATGGCCGAGATTGAGCAGGCCCTGCACGGCCATGACCATGTCAAAGACGCAGTGGTTGTGCCACAGCAGCGAGGGGAACAAGAGACGAGGCTCGTGGCCTTTGTCACCACCACCGGGGCTATCGAGCCGCACATTCAAGCTCGCGCTCCTGGCATCCACACGCCCCAAACACAGACCGTGCCGCACCTGCGGTTGCAGGACGAGCTCATGGCCATGTTGCGGGCTTCGCTGCCGTCGTACATGGTCCCGAGATCCATTGCGGTTCTCGACAGGCTGCCCATCAACGAAAACGGCAAGGTGAACCGGAGGGCGCTCCAAGAGTCGGTCGTCGCGGACCGGCCGGCCTCTTCGACGGCACCCAAGCGACAGCCAACCTCACGGGTGGAACGAATCATGCGGGCCATCTGGGCGAGTGTGCTGAAAACAGAGCCGGAGCTCATTGGACTGGACGACAACTTCTTCTGGGTCGGGGGGGATTCCATCTCGGCCATGGACGTCGTCGCGGCCGCCCGGAGAGAAGGTCTCGTTTTGTCCGTGGCCGACATCTTCACCAACCCCAGACTGTCTCGAGTGTCAGCCAGGGCCGTCCCCTTGGCGCAGTGCTCGCCGGAGCACATTGGACCATTTGCCCTCGTACGTCGTGAGGACGACGGGCCGACCATCTCGTCCCTTGTCCGGGACATCTCGTCGCAGTGTCCCGGAGACGCCCCCGTGCAAGACGCATTCCCCTGCACCCCGCTCCAGGAAGGCCTCATGTCGTTGTCTTCAAGGGACGAGGGGGGCTACATGATGCAGGCGGTGCTCACGCTCTTCCCAGACGTGTCCGTCTCGTCCTTCTGCGGTGCCTGGGAGAGCGTCGTCCGAGCCTATCCCATCTTGCGGACGAGGATCGTGAACCACAACTCACTCGGCCTGCTGCAGGTGATACTGGACGAGGGCATTCGCTGGATCCACGCCGACGCGCTGGACGAGTACATTCACGGCGACAGACAAACACGAATGGGCGTTGGGGCGCCGCTCGTCCGGTTTGCGCTCGTCAAGGACGCGTCGGGCACGCACCGGTGGTTTGTCCTGACCATGCATCACGCGCTCTACGATGGCTGGTCCCTGTCTCTCATGCTCGATGCCGTCAACAAGGCGTACCGCGGAGAATCCATCCGCGCACCGGCCCAGTACCAGCTCTTCATCCAGCACACGCTCGGCCAAACGGGCGACGGCGCCCAGAGATACTGGCGAGACCTGATGCAGGGCTACGAGAACGCGACGGCTCCGTTCCCTGCCCTGCCCGTCTCCGTGAAGCGGCCCCTGGCCGGTGAGGCCGTGACGCATCAGTTTGCGCGGCGTGGAAACACCAAGACGGGCGTCACGACGGCCACCCTGCTGCGTGCTGCCTGGGCGCTCGTCGCCGGCCACATGACCAGCTCCAGCGACGTCGTCTTCGGCGTCACCGTCACGGGACGAAATGCCCCCATCGCCGACATTGACCAAATGCCAGCCCCGACCATAGCCACAGTCCCCGTGCGCGTCAGGTTCGCGAGCAGCCAAAGGGCGTGCGACTATCTCGACTCGGTCCAGGACGAGGCGTCGCGGATGATGCCCTTTGAGCAGACGGGCCTGCACCGAATCGCCAAGATGTCGCCCGGGGCCCGACAGGCCTGTCGGTTCCAGACCCTGATGGTCATCCATCCCGAGTCGCCCCGTCCCGAGGCCGACGAACTGGGCACGTGGGACCACGGCGATCAGGAGCGGTGGTTCAACACGCACGGCCTCGTCCTGGACGTGGTGATGCACGAGGAGAGAATTTCCGTCAAGGCCAGCTTTGATCCGGCCGTCATCGAGGCTTGGGTCGTGTCTGCTCTGCTGGTGCGGCTGGAGCATGTTGTTCGGCAGCTCCAGCAAGCCAAAGCCACGCCGGGGACGACACTGGGCGAAATCGAAATCGTCTCCCCCAACGACCTGGAGCGGCTGTGGAAATGGAACTCGGCCGTGCCCAGGCCGGCCGAGACGTGTATCCACGACATGGTCGGCAGGATGGTCGAGGCTCGCCCGCATGCCCACGCGGTTTGTGCGTGGGACGGCGACTTGACGTACGCGGAGCTGGACAGGCTGGCCTCGGTCCTCGCCCGCCGCCTGTCGGAGCTGCGCATCGGCGCGGGAGCCATCGTGCCGTTGTGCTTTGAAAAGTCGCGCTGGACGGTCGTGGGCATGCTCGCCGTGTTGAAAGCCGGCGCCGCCTTTGCGTTGCTCGATCCCTCGCAGCCGGTAGCCCGTCTTCGCTCCATCGTCGACCAGACGGGATCGCGGCTCGTCGTCTCGTCCACCACGCAGGCCGCCTTGTGCGGCAGCCTCGCCGAGACGATCGTGCCCATCGGAACGGCCTATTTCCGCAGCACGAACCCGGCCGTCGAACCACGGCCCCCGTGTCCCGCCGTCTCGCCACCGCCTTCGTCGGCCATGTACCTCGTCTTCACATCCGGCAGCACGGGACTGCCAAAGGGCGTCGTGGTCTCGCACGAGGCCTTCTGCTCGGCCGTCAGCCACCAGGCAGAGCCTTTCGGCTATTGCGCCACGACCCGGGCCTACGACTTTTCCTCCTACATGTTCGACGTGTGTCTGCTGAATACCTTTGCCACCCTGGCGGTGGGCGGGTGCGTATGCGTGCCGTCGGAAGCGGACCGGAGGGAGAACCTCGCCGGGTCCCTGCTGTCCATGAAGGTCAACCTTCTTGACCTGACACCCTCGGTGGCTCGCACCCTGGCGGCGCACCGCGAGAAGCTGACCGATTTGAGGACCCTGGTTCTGGGAGGGGAGGTGGTGAGGACGGAGGACGTGACGGGATGGCCCAGCCAGGTACGTGTCCTGACGAGCTACGGCCCGGCAGAATGTACGCCGTCGGCAACCATCAACCGGCAGTCTCTCGAGCCCGGCAGCAAGATCGGCATCGGCTTCGGCGCCGGAGCCGTGACGTGGGTCGCCGATGCCGTCAACCACAACCAGCTGGCTCCGCTTGGCGCCGTCGGCGAGCTGTTGCTGGAAGGGCCGATCCTCGGACAGGGGTACCTGGACGACCCGGATCGCACAGAGTCGGCGTTTATCAGGGACCCGGCCTGGCTCCTCCGGGGGTGGGCCGGCCATCCCGGCAGGCGGGGCCGCGTGTACAAGACGGGCGATCTGGTCCGGTACAACCAGGACGGCAGCCTCGAATACCTGGGGCGCAAGGACGCGCAGGTCAAGATCCGGGGCCAGCGGGTTGAGCTGGGCGATGTGGAACACCACATCCTGCAGTGTGTGCCCGGAATCGGCCAGGTCGTCGTCGAAGCAATCTCGCCGGCCGAGGCCGAAAGCACAGCAACCCCGACCTTGGTCGCCTTTGTCCGCATCGAGTCGGCGTCGGCGTCGGCGTCGGCGTCGTGTGGAGGACGGGCCTTCACCAACGGCAACTCACACGGGGACATGACCGGGGACACAAACAAAGACACAAACGGAGCCTGTCCTGCCATGCAGGCCATGGAGATTGACAGCGATGCCCGGCTGAGGCTGGCCGGGCAACTGCCCTCGTACATGCTTCCAGCCGCGTTCCTCCGGCTGTCCAAGCTGCCCTCCACAGCGACGGGGAAAGTCGACCGAGGCCGACTACGCGATATGGCAAGGTCCTTCCTCGCGGGCGCCACGGCGGTGCCCCGAGCCGATTCGCCGCGATCCCGCGACGAGAGGTCCGCGGACGGAAAGATTGGACCCGACGAAGAGATTGCATACAAGCTGGCGCAGAAAGTCTCGTCGCTGGCCACCACGTGGGATCAGAACAGACATGATGACGCGGACGCGACGCGTAGGTTCGACGATGTGGCCATCCACGCGTCCGGCCTCGACTCGGTCAACATGATGTCCATGATTGCCTTTATCCGGTACGAATTCGACGTCCGCGTCAGCATGCACGTCCTGATGGACAGGTCGACCACGGTACGAAGCCTGGCGCAGGCCGTCCACGAGGCCCAGCCCGGCGCCCAAAACGAAGCCGCGCCCCAAAACGGGCATCCGGCCGCAGGCCTCAATCTCATGGCCGAGATAGACAAGCATGATGCCAGAATCGCCGCGTCGCAGGCAACCCCCTCCGCCTTGCCTGGCCGCAGAGAAAACAGCCATGACGCGCACCCGCCCCTGCAAGCGACGTCGTCGTCGTCGTCAACCGGGCCGGTCAACGTCCTCCTCACCGGCGCAAACGGCTTCGTAGGCATAGAACTCCTGCGTCAGCTCCTCGAGCACGACCAAGTCGCCCGCGTCACCGCCCTGGTGCGCGGAAAGACGGCGCAGGCCGCCCGAAGCCGCCTCGTCGCCGCGGCGAGCAAGGCCCGGTGGTGGACGGGCCTGCACGAGCACAAGCTCCAGGTCTGGCCATGCGATCTGTCCTTGCCCAGACTGGGACTCGATGCGCCGCGCTGGCACAGCCTCGAGGGCGGCGCGGCGGCCCATGTCATCATCCACAACGGCGCGGAAGTGCACTTTACGAAATCCTACGCCGTGCTCGAGGCCACCAACGTGCTGTCGACGGTGGACCTGCTCGGCGCGGTCGTGGCCTCTCGACACATGCGGCTCGTGTACGTCGGCGGCGGCATGCTCGCGTCGGACGACAAAACCGAGGACGAGATGGCGCGGGACCTTGTCGCCGCGCACGGCAGCGGCTACCCGCAGACCAAGTTCGTGGCCGAGGTCCTCGTGAGGAGGGCGGCCGCCCGCAGCATCCCCGGCACGAACCGCCTGAGTGTCATGTCTCCCGGCATCGTCATCGGGACGTCGACGGCCGGATTCTCAAACGGGAACGACTACCTCTGGCGGCTGGCGGCGTCGTGCATCCGCGTCGGGGCATACAACGAGACCGAGGCCAACACATGGCTCCCCGTCGCCGATGTGTCCACGACGGCAACCAAGATGGTCGACGCGGCGCTGGCGTCGACGACGGGCGTCGCCATGCCGCGCGCCCTCCATCTCCATCACGGCATGACCTTTGGCGACTTCTGGGCCGTCCTGCAGGCCATGGGCTACCGGCTCGGTCCCGTCGGCCGAGACGAGTGGCTGGCCGTGATGCGCAAGGACATCAATCGCTGCGGAGAGACGCACCCGCTCTGGCCGCTTGCCCACGCCCTCGAGAGCCATACCACGTGGGACGATGACGGCTCCGACGCGGAGAGGGACCGCAGGGAGACGCCTTTCAAGCTCAGGCTTGCGGTGTGGAGGAGTGTGGAATACCTGAGGGGAGAGGGCGTCCTGGCGGCTGTCGGCTAGGGAAATGGGCGGGGGAAGGCATGACGTGACTGTAGTTATCGACCGCAAGAGTTCAATACATTACGCCCAAGGTGTAGCGCCATCACATGTCAATGCAGATAAATTGCGTGATTCTCACCGGCAGAGTCTAGATGCAGGAAACGAATTTCATCAGCCCTTGCCCAGCGCGCCTATTCATTCCCCCCCCCCCCCTCCCCCCCCTTCCCTTTCCCCCCGGCGCTCTCAATCCGACGTATTGCCCCTGGACGGCAAAGCCATGTAGCTCTCCCTCTCCATCTGCTGGTCCAGGACCCCCCGCAGCTGGCCACGCGGGGCATCCTCCCGCTCCATAACCACCTCAACCATGGACAGGCCCCTGGTGTTGCGCACCGCGTCATGGTCCAGAACGGCTCTGAGCTCCGCCCAGGTGCGGGCCGACGCGGTAAACGTCCCCCGGGGCGCGCCGAAAAAGCCGGGCGCCTCGAGGTAGCGCCACCGGGCGACGTCGTTGTAGGCCTGCTTCCGGCCGTGGATGAAGCGCTCGATGGCGTAGCCGTCATTATTGATGAGCACGATGAGCACGTCGAGGTCGTGCCTGATCATGGTCGACATCTCCTGGGCCGTCATCTGGAAGCTGCCGTCGCCGATGAAGAGGATCGTCCGGGCCTTGTCGACGCCGTGCCACTGCGATGCGGCCATGAGCTCCTTCTGGGCCAGGGCGGCGCCCTGCGCCGCGGGGAGCATGTACCCGATGGAGAGCCAGGTCGCGGCGGTGAACAGTCGGCAGTGCTTCTGCAGGGGCATTTCCCGGACGCCAAAAGCCGGGGTCCCGGTCTCGCCCATGACGATGTCCCCCGGCCGGATGAGGCTGCCGAGGACCCTCCACGCCTTGTCCTGCGTGATCACGTCCGTCCCGGGAAGCGATGACGCGTCGAGGAGCTCGTGCCGCGGAATGTCGGGGTAGGGGTCGTAGGACCTCATGGTGCTCACGTCCAGGGCCTGCACCAGGCGCGACAGGATCAGCGTGGCGGGCACGTCGCGGTGGTGCTCGGCGCCAATCTTGACGCCGGTGGTGGTGAAGGAAATCATCTCGCCCGCCTCGGGTATGCTGGACCACATGTGCGTGTTGGTGCCGCTGAAGTGCGGGCCGAAGCAAAGCACCAGATCCGCGGCCTTGACAAAGTCGTGGACCGCCGGGTGGCCCCATTTTCCCTGGTAGACGCCGTGGTGGTTGCCCTGTGTTTCGTCCACCAGCCCTTTGCCAAAGGCCGACGTGAACGTGGGCCACTTGGTGGCGGACACGAGCCGCTGCAAGGGGTCGAGAATGCCCAGCGGCCTGCTCTCGCCGTCGACGTAGATGATGGGCTGCCTCGCAGTCTCCATCTTGCCGAGGACCGCGGAGAGCACTTGCTCCAGCGCCGGCGGCGCCTCGGGCCCCGGCACTCGGATGGGCGTCTGCAGCCGGTCGCCCGACACGACGGCATCTACCATGTCGACGGGAAGCTCGATGTACACGGGCCGGCACCGCAGCAGACACGCGCACAAAACGTCGTCGACCTGCTGCGCACTCGTGGCCGGATCCCACAACCTGGTCTGCGCAATCGTCACCTCGGCCGCCATGCGCGAGAAGCGCCGAAACTCGCCATCGGCAAAGGTATGGTGCACCAGCGTCCGCGCCTCCTGGACCTGCCGGGCCGGGGAGCCCACGACGTGCACGACGGGCGCGAACTCGGCATAGGCACCGGCGATGGCGTTGATGGCCGACAGCTCCCCGACACCAAAGGTGGTGACGACGGCACCCAGTCCCTTGATTCTGGCATACCCGTCGGCGGCATACGCGGCGTTGAGCTCGTTGGCGTTGCCCACCCAGGTCAGCCCGGCGGGCTCGACGTGGTCCAGCATGGTGAGGTTGAAGTCGCCGGGGACGCCATGGACGGAGCCAACGCCGAGTTGGCGCAACCTGGTGAAGAGGTACTCTGCAAGCTTGACGCGAGCCATGATGGAGGACGACGGTGTATATACAAAAGAGGAAAGAAGGCAAGGAAAGGGAGGGGGGGGGGGGGGGGGGCGGGGGGGGAAAAAAA
>SRPV01000166.1:0-32320 GCA_018360135.1 Claviceps sorghi | reverse complement strand
AGAAAGAAAGAAAGAGAAAAAAGAAAAAAAAAAAAAAAAAAAAAAAAGAAAAAAAAAAGAAAAAGAAAAAAAGAAAAGGCCACAAAGGCCCACGAGACAAAACAAAAGAAACAACCAGACCACAGGTGTTTCCGCGCACCGTCCCCCACCTCGCTGGCGATTTCTGCAGCCTTTCCTCATCTCGTGTCCCGCATCTCGCCTTGCGCGCTTGCTTACCAATAGCCAGGCTGTCTTCTTCGCATCCAATACACAGGACAGGCTCGCCGCTTCATCAGTCCTCGGCTTCCTTTCCAAATACAAGGCCTGCATGTTGCCACAGCAGCCATGACGTGTTCAAAACAGAGATATATGTCACATTTTCATCTTAAAATGTATCCGTGTCTTCAACGGCAACCGTCCCAAACGTATCTGCAGTTATTCAATATGGTCAATGCGTCAGTGCTTTTTCTCTCTCTCTCTTTGTGTGTTTATGCGTCTTCACTAGGCGTACGACGACCCGTCGTCCGATCCGTACCTCGTTTTCGTCGTCGTTCCTCCCTGGCTGTGCCTTCGGGACTCTTCGGAGTCATGGCTCTCGGCCCAGTGGGTCGTCGCGCGGGCACGCCAAGTGCCGCGTTTAGATTTCTGTTTTCCAACTTGGGGCTGCTTCCGGAGTAATGGCTGAGGTACGTCCCGGTCAGGGTGCCGTATCCACTCTCGGAGCTCTGCTGCGGGCCCGGGCTGCCTCCGTCCCTTGGCAGCTTGGACAGCCGGCTCGACACGGGCGGGGTGTCGGCCCGTGCTGCGTCAATCGGTTCCTTGGGCGGCCGTGGTGGCGCCGACTGCTGCCCGGGAGAAGAATAGTAATCAGCAGTCTCTGCACCATGGACCGACGACGCGTGGCTGAATCGATTGCTGTTGGGAGGCAGGCGGTTGAGGCTCGTCGCCGAACCCGCCCAGTCCGTCGACCGCGGCGTCGTTGGGTTGTGGTTGTATTCCTGCGCAGACGACTCCAGTGCCGTACGGAACCTCTCCGTCTGCCCAGGCCTGGGCTGGGGATGCTGCAGGTTGAGAGAGTTGCGGTGGGCCTTGTACTTTGGATCCTCGGGAGTCATGTGTTGTGACGGAGAAAGCCCCCCCGGGAACGACATGCGGCTTTCGCCTCGGCTCGCCGCCGCCAGGCTGAAATCTGACGGGCCCCTGTGCATCCTGTCATCGCTGAAATACAACTCGGGGTCGTAGACCTCGTCCCCGTCAAAGGATGATACACTTGAGCCCGACCGTGTTCGGGGGCGAAAGTCATCGTTTTTGGGCCCCTTTTTCGACGCGCCGCTGCCACGAAACGCTTTCCCCACGCTCGAGGCTGTGGTGCCCGACCAACGCGATATCCTAGGAAGCCAGCCCATCGAACTACTGCTCTTATTCTTCTTTCCCTTGTCCGTCCGCGGCGTGTTTTCCGCACTCAGGGGCTGTGGCTCGACGGCGGGGGCCAGGCGCGGCGGTGTAGCCAGCGGCACAGAGCCAACGCGTTGAATTTTATCAGCTTGCCCCGGGCTCTGCAGGTGGTCGCCGGCGGACCTCTGTGCTCTTGGGCTGACACCGTTATACCGAAACTCGTTCTCGCTTTCGTCTCCATCTCCGTCTCCGTCTCCGTCTCCGTCTCCGTTTCTGTCCCCGTTCCCGTGTCCCGCCTCATCTTCTTCTTGGTCTTGGTCTTGGTCTTGGTCTTCGTTTTCGGGCTGGGCGCTGACTTTGCGCTCCGATACCGTTCGCTCAGCGTCTCCACCATCACCGCCCGTAGATCCTCTTGCCCCGCGGGAACGCATTGATAGGGCCGCTCGTGGCTGATTGGAATGCGTGAGGGGCGAGCTGCCGTCCGCCTCGTGCCTCTTGCTATTTTCACGCGGGGTTCCTGGTTGAGAGTTCTCGTAGGACTGTCCTGGGCCACCTGTCGACATGGCGTGTGCTGTCTGTGTTTTGAGCACGTCGACCTCGCCGAGTAGCTGCATCAGCATGTCCTCGATGCGACTAAGGTCGTTGGTTCCCTTGTTGCTAAGTCCCTGCAACGCCCGCTTCCACAGCTTCTTCTTCTTCACCATGCCGTTTTCTTCAAGCGTGCCTGCCTGGGATGAGGACTGGATGGAGCGTGAGGTGGCACCGTTGGGATAAGGCCGTGGTCCGTTGATGGCCTTCTGTAGCTTTTCGGTATTCTCAACACCTGCAAATATGACGTCATCCCCCGTATCTTGCACGAGTTCCTTCATCTCGCGGAAAGAGTTGCGCATCTCGAGGGCGGCATTCATAAGCAGGGCCACGATTTCCGTGTCGCGAGCGCTACGCTGCGCGTCACGCACCATCAACTGCAGAGAACGGGATTTTAGAAGGCAAGACTGGTAATGAACGCAGGAAGAAGCAAAAAGGAGATTGGCAGTGGCGAGATGGGCGGATGACTTACATGCTGCATTAAAGCGAGGATATCCTTGTTTTCAATACGATCCAAGCCTGCACCAGTGGCAGCGTCGTAAAAGGGAGACGTCATGCCTTGTGACATGCCACCGAGATGATGGCCATGGCTCTTGGCCGCATAGAAGGGATCTTCGTCTCCGCCGGCGGCCGAACTAAAGTCGACGGCTTTGCCTTTCGATTGCTGGATATCTGGAGTGCGATTCGGCCCGTTTGACATGTAGCCTTCGTCGTACTTTTGACCAAACCCGGGACTGCCCGTGCTGAAACCAGGATCGAGACCTCTCGCGCCGAGCAAGCTGTCGTTGAGCTGGGAGTTCATAATAGGGCTCGTGTCTTCGTATGGATTTGTGATGAGGGTATCTCGCTTGCGCTCATCCGACGTGCGAGGCCACTCGTCTTCTTCCCTACACGTCGTGTCATTGTTATGAGCGGCAGCATCGACAGCTTCTGAAATTCCAAAACCACCGGCTACCCCTGCCTCTGCCTCTGACCCGTCTGCTCCTCCTGCTCCTCCTGCTCCTCCTGCTCCTCCTTCTCCTCTCGTCTTGTCTTCGTGGTTCTCATGTCCATGAAAATAGTGCTGAATAGGCGTTGCTCTACCGGACCATGCTTGATGTATCGGCTCACCATCCAGCCGCTCTCCAATCATGGATGGGTTGGTATGCACTTCGTCATCAACATAACCTATTTCAGGCATTGGGTTGTTCACATCCGGGACGCCACTCATTCCGAATTTCGGCTTTTCCTCCAAGTGAAGTCGATCAGTGCTGTGAGTTGGGGTGTTTTGCGGTTCCCAGCCATGATGCATCGTTCTCTCTTTGAAAGACCTGTTGCGAGCCACGCCAGCAGATTGAAAATCTTGTCCAGATGGACCACCTCCAGCTGCTCCTGCTGCTTGTCTGCTCTCCTTTGCCGCCTTCAAAGCCGCGGCGGCCGCACCCACGGCGCCAGCAGTGATTGCTGCCTCCGAAGCAGTGATTGGGTGTTGGTGCTTGGTCCGCGGGACTTTGCGGCCATATTCGTCCACATCATACTCGTACTCGGAGTGTTCTTGAGATCGGGTGGCAACGGACTTGGATCCCGGGGTTGCCGCTCCATCTTCTTCCTTGATATCATGCGCTTCATCGACATCCACCTGGTCGGAACTGCTAAGACCGCGGCTGCTTTGGGCTTTGGCTTGTTCGCTGTGTGCTGAGAGCGTGGAGTCTCTCGCGGCGTTGTGGTCATATCCGGATGCTCCAGTCACGACAGACTGGTCAAGCATGGAGCCATCTACCAGTGACGCAACAGCCGACTCGACGCCAATAGGTGGATGAACAAATTTTGGATTGGCACCAATACCCCGGACGGCCTGTCCGCTGGCAGTGCCGTCGGGCGGGTTCGCACCGTCCGCGGACAAGTGGTCAAAGCCACGGAAATTTGGTGTAACTGAGTCATCTGACTGCGAAGATAGATGATGATGTTGTTTTCGAGTGTTGTGCTCTGGTGTCATGCTGGGCGACGGTGTATCCGCAGAGTTCTGGGGTAGCGGCGCCTCGCTCCCTCCCTCGGTGTAGCCAGATACGCTCGGAATCGGGCTGAGTCCCCTCGCACCAGCTTGATACGGAACATATCGCAGTGGCGGCGGGACATCCTGAGTGCTGAAATAACGGTCTTCAAAGTCATCCTCTTGATAGGCGGCCAGGCCCGACGCCCCTCGGGAACGGTCGTACTCGTCGTAAGAGGTCATGGGAGCCTTACGGCCATACTCATCTGTTTCATACTCGTCGATCTGCTCACTTATTCCACGGGGCAAAGCTTTCAGGTCGCCATGCGACACGTTTGCATGATGCATGGCCATGGCATGACGTTCATGGTCAAAAGGCGACTTGACAGGAGTGGGTGTAGAGGCACCAGAAGGGGTTGATTCTTCGCGAACCGTTCCTAAAACAGGACCCAGGAGCTCTTCGCTCGCTGAGTGTGGCCGGTCGGATTCGGCGGACAATATAGAGGTTCGAGTCAGTTCCGAAGGATTTATGTCGCTCATCAGAGGCATGGGAGGAGCCGGCCCGAGGTCGTCGTCGTCATAATCGTCATCATCGCGAAGATTTTCTCCATCAAACATGTTTCGACCCAAGCTTCGGCTTCTTGTATGCTCGGTTCTCCTCCGGCGCCTATCGCGAGACTTCTTGTCGGATACTTCAGAACCATCCTTGACCAATGATGCCGCGACCTCTTTGGCCAGTGCTGCTTCGGCGGCCTCCGCTGCCGCAACCTTGATCAAGTTGTTGCTGTGCTTCGAAGGAGTGACACCTCTTTCGTGCGATTGATAGTCGGCAGCCATTGAATCATGGCTGGGGCTGTGCAGTGAGGCATCGTTGTCATATTCATGTCGGGCCTCTCTGTTGCGTCTTTCTCTGCGCTTTCCTGCATCTCCTGCGCCATCAGCTCGCGGGCCCGAAGACCGCCGGCGGTCCGAAGAAACATCTTCTCGCGAAGTCGAAGTAGCCGATGAGCTGATGGAACCTCGTCGGCTCTCGCGCTTGCTCTGCTCCCGTTTGAGGGCGCTTAGTTCGGGGAGGATTAGTCGTCGAATGGCATCCTCGACAGTCTCTAACAATTTCGGATTGTTGATGGACGATGCTTTGGAAGCACCCGAGCGAATGGAACGCGAGTCCGCGGAGCGGTGGCTCGGAACGAGATGAGACGAAACGACACTGGAATTTGCGGCGCTAAGGTTGGATTCCAGATGACTACGACTCTGTCGAGAGCGCTGCGATCGGGCATCGTCCTTGTGATCACTCACAGTGCTAGCATTAGTTTTACCAGAATGTCGCTTCCTGTCTGATTTGTCTCTTGATTTCTCCGACGTCTTCATCCGCTCTTTCGATCGCGCCTTGTTACTGCTCAATTCGCCCATAGCCGCGCCGCCCATCGCCCCCGCAGCCGCAGATGCAGATGCAGATGCAGATGCAGATGCAGATGCAGCGGCGACGATGCCATTGCTTCCCCGGGGACTCAAAGATGCCCGCGGGTCACCACCGACTCCCCGAACAGTGCCGTCCAGGAAACTGTCGGGCGGGATAGCTGAGATCTCTGATGGATTGCCCGGGCGATAGGACTCTACCGAGGGAATCAAAGGACTGGCAGGACGGCGACGCCTGTGACTGTGGTCTATCTCAATGTCGATTGGATTACGCGAAACGTTGGATTCCTCTGTGGCGGACGCATAAGACGTGGTACTATTTGCGTCCTCGCCGTCGTGCAATGGAATCTCCCCGGATGCAATCGCCTGGTTGAGAGGAATTCGCCGTGTGAGAGCTGCCTTGCGCGTGCTTTTGGTTTCCGTCACTTGTATGTGATCGCCTCTGTTTTTCTTGGACGGAGTCAATCGAACCCGGACGCTGGGCTTGCGCTCTTGACCCGAGCTGTTCCTTCCCCCCTCGAAATACTCGATTAACAACGACGTCTGGGATTTGTTTGCCCTGTGGCCGCGCGTGCGAATCGTGACAGGCGAGCCGTCTTCGGGAATAGAGTAGGAAGACTTTTCGTCACCGGGCTTTGAGATATCGGTACCCGGTTCGCTGGGCGTGGTGGTGTCCGTCTCTGTCGGGGCAGGGAGCGGCGGTGGCTTCTTGGAGTCGGCGCCCATGGTGCTGTGTTGTTGGTGCTTTTTTTGAGTTGGGTTAGCAACGGCGGCGGTCGGGCAGACTGCAAAGCTCTTGCTTTCAATGCGATAGAAAGGGTTTTCGGCCGCGGGTATGGGTTTGCGGATAGTGCTGAGCGATATGATTCGGGATACGAAAAGGGCCGGGAAAAAAATAAAGGTCAAGCCATGAAGAACAACACGATGGCGATGATTTTGATTTCAGAAAAGCGAAAAAGCCCTGCACAGCAAGCGGTCTGGACGTCAGCCAGGACCAAAAGACAAAAATCCGCTTGCCAATTTCCCCGGACAGAACCTCTTGACGACTACTCACTTTACTAACCGGGTACTCGGATCAAGCTGGAGACTGGCGAACCGTCGAATTCGCAGTCGAGAAAAAGGAGACGCTGAGACGCTGAGACGCTACTGTGGAACGGTAAAGAAGAGGGGAAATGTTCGCACGAGAGAGGGAAAAAGAGACTGCAATGAGGAATAGTCGGTAATGTGCAATGTGCAACGTGCAACGTGCAACGTGCACCATGCAACATGCAATGCGAGGTTGGGAGGCTGTGGCGTGTGCGAGCCTTCTTCTTGTTGGACAGGACAGCACGACTGGAGCCGGGAAAAAAAAAAGAAAATGGAAAAGAGCCCCCAGACCACAAGCTTATTGTGGCGGTAGGTGCCAACAAGTTGACCAAAGCTGCAGGCGGTAGCGGATATGGCAAGCAAAGCTTCCAAGTTGGATAGAGGTCCTCGGGTCGTGGTGGTGGTGGTGGCGGCGGCGGCGGCGGTGGTGGTGGTATGTAGGGGTTGCGAGTTGTCTGTCGATTTTTCGTCCGAGCTGCGGGAAAAAGAAACCGGGCAAAGCAGGGCAGGGCAGATGTTGGATCGATCAAGACGGGGACAAGCGAAGCACGAGAGAGGCGGTGGGCGGGCGGAGGACTGGGCAACGAGACTCGCAGCTTGTGATGGCCCAACCAGACATCAGAAATCGCGACCAGGGACGACGAACGACGGACGACGGACGACGGACGACGGACGACGGACGACGGACGACGACAGGGCGACGACAGGGCGACGACAGGGCGACGATAGGGTAACGACAGCACGACGATGGGACGACGACAGCACGACGATGGGACGGATGCCACGACGAGGACCGGCCTGACGACGCTCACTGGTCAAGATGGTTTGTGGTCACTGGTGAACTGGGTCATTTTGCCTCTGCGCGTTTGTGCCTTTGTGCCTTCCCGCCATCCTGCGAAGAGGCCATGCTGCCGGGCTGCCATCGGCTGGGGCTGCGGGTTGGGCTGGTGAGCTGGCTGGGCGCTGCCGACAGCTGGGCCAATCAAGCGTGCGGGCCGGGGTGGGGACATGATGGAGGGGGGTTGCAAGGGGGCCTGGGGAGGTTGGTCGATGGCCGCCCGAGCTCTACGGGGACGAGAGGATGCGACGTCTGGTGCGGAACCGGCCATGCCTGCAACGCCACAACGCCTGCGCCGCGGGCGATACATCGCTGCTCAGTCAAAGCACCACGCAGCATGGCATCGTCATACGTCGCTCAGAGCGCAACAACGGAATTCACCTCTTCGAAATGGCCGACCTCGCGACGGCTCACTGTTCGCGCCCGCCATTCTTCCCATTGTCCTCCGTATCGTGTCCCCGCCCTCCACACTCCACCCTATAACCCACCCTCCACCATGCATCTCAAGAACAGGATCCACCCGCCCGCCGCTGCCATGGTAACCGTTGACGACGGAGCCCACCAAGCCGCCACCTCATCACATCATCACAATAACATTGACGACAAATTGCCGCCGCCATGCCCCGGCAAGGCTCAACTGACACCACCAGTCGTTGCCTCTGGACTTTCTCTGGGCATCCCGTGCTGGTCGCGTCCGGGAGGGGGGCCGCTTGTTCGCACGTCGCACAGCCGGCGGTTGCATGGGTCCGACCGCGATGCGAAAACATAGGAACAAAGAAGAAGAGCACCGCCGTACGTTGTTTGCATGTCCCTCCTTGCAGGCGGTGCGCCCTCCTTCCGTTTCACTGTCCATGGACGGCTGTCACTGATGCAGCACTCCATGTTTTTTTTTTTCTGGTCTCCTTTTCGTGGCTTGGCGCAGTGCCAAGCCACACGGCTCGATCCATGGCTCGGACGGTGACGTGATACCGCCATGGACTTGGATACATGAAAAGTGCAGTGGCTCGTAGGTAACTCCGAAACTTTTTACACCAAAGTTATATGGCAGAATAGTCGCGATTGCCTGGACTTGTTGTACTTTATGCATCGGTTGGGTTCAGATGATTCCAAGCACGTGGCCACATGTTTCAAGTGGGAGAAAGTTTTTAAAAATAAGTCAACTTTACAACCCACGGCACATGTGTAGATGCATACAGTACAAGCCCTAACAATTTTACACACAATACTTACGCCACTAACGCCATATATAACCTAACTAACTTTTTTTATCTATAGTTTATTATAATTAATTGAATACTTCACTTTTTTATAGCGTTATCTAAGATGAAGTATTAGATCGCTTTACCCGGGTCATGTACCGTTGTAAATTTAAACAGGGTTTCTGCTGTACATCCCGCGGTTTGGGGGAAATCGCACACGCCAAAAAGAGTCGGGTTGCCCACGTATCACGGGAAGCTGTAAAACGCATTGCTCTTGCCCACGGGAACTGGCCTCCGGAGACAGAGTCTCTTACCAACGCCTACTAGGTACCTAGGTACCTAGGTACAGTAGGTACTGTTTTATCTACCCACAGACCGTCACGAAAATATGAGGAAACGCAGGGGTGTAAAGGGCGTGAACATGAATTTCCGAGCGACCGGCCATTATCATCGTGATTCCCTCGTAGTTGCCAAGTGACAAAAACACAAGCCACTTCCTTGCACACCACGGTCTACGCTTGAGATTTTAAAACAATAGTATCTAATTTTTGAGTTATTTCAAAAGCATGAACTAGCACGGTATACGCCGTTCTCGTCGCTGAACCTCCATGAGTGGTAGCAACGTCTACCCCGTGACATCTCCCCGGCAAGAGCGTCATCTGGGACTCGGCCCAGATCCGCGCAATAATTCGGATCCGAAGCGCGATATTGGACGCGAGGATATAATATCGACGTTCCTCCATGGCTGGATACTAGGTAGGTACCTACCTAGTCAGCAGCAGGACCCTGACGCACAAGCCAAACAACGAAAAAGGACCGTCTCCATCCATTTGCCCCATTCCAGCATGCGCAAACAGCGGGAAACGCTGTCGTGCATGCAATGCTACCATGTACCCAAACCATGACGGGGGAAATCCGCGACCGCAAAAATCGATTCCGCAAGTCCCTTAACAAGCTCCCGGCACACGTTTTGTCATTGTCTCATAAAGGGGGACTGTGAGCCTCGAGAGCTTCGTGGCATGCTCATTGACGATTGGCAAGCAGAGACCAGTTCTTCCATGGTTTTCATCCACGCCATCTTCCGCCCCTCCTCAATCCTCTTCTTTCCTGTCCTTTCCGCTTTTCCCTTTCGCAGCAGCTACTTCTCCTTTCTTGAAATAGGCATCATGTGACGAGGATGGCTGAGCGGGACACGGCATACCCGGGGGGTAAGTCGCTCCCACTCTCGCGCGGCCGCGTCCCGGATGTGCTCGGTTCGTTGGCGCCGTGCTGGTCCCCAATGGCCGGTGGTTTCATGGCATCATACGGCGGAGGCGCCTCGCCCAATTCATTCAAGCCCTCAGTCGACCGGGCTTCTGAGCCCCCTGGCCAGCGCAAACCTCGTCCGTACTGTCCGTGGGCATCATCACCACCATCACCGGCCGTCGCCGCTCCCCTTTCCTCCGGCCAAGCGGGATGGACGGGATAGTGTTCTCTGCGTTTCTTGTTCCATAGAAAGATGAGGATGGTGCCGGTGAAGAAAATCACGACGAGGGGAATGAGTACCCATACGAAGGGTTCGGTAGACATGGTGGATGTTGCGCCATTGTTCGAGGACATGTCGGGTTCTATGTTCTCGCCCTCAAGTTCCATAGGCTCAAAGGTACGCAGAACGAGAGAAGGAAAAGGACGACCAAAGACGCTGAGCATACGCGGCTGTGTGGTGTGCTCTTCTGGCTCTTGGTTTCTTTTCGGACTTGTATTCGTTTTGTATTCTTCTTATCTTCCCGGCAAGCCAGCCAAGTCTCTGGTCTGTCGGAAGGCGTGACATCGAGGGGCACGAGCGAGCGACCAGAAAAGAAAGGCACTATCGTCTTTGACTCCCGGGGCGTCGACCTCATCCATCATTCAGTCACGGACTGGTGCCACGGCGCGCGGTCCTGTCCTTTTCTACCCGGGCCCGGTCCGGGCGGCGTGGAATTGGATGGCTGCCATGGCATGTGCTCCCTGGTGCATTCTATATGACGATGGCGACGCTGCCATGGTGACACCCTTGGCTTGGGCAGCGTGTGCAATGCAGCCGCTTTGCGTCGGGTTGTTTGCGAACAGAGCAGGCTGCATTGCAGGATGGTGTGCATTGTGGACAGGACTGAAGCCCAGCCAGCACTTGAGGCCTCGAGCTGGTTCTCGTCTGGTCGTCAAGTCTGGTTGGGGCTGGGTGGAATCAATCAATGATCAAGGCTGGACTGGACCACTGACCACTGCCCACTGACCACTGACCACTGACCACTGACCACTGAACACCAGCTGCACCCACTGAACACCGGCCACCGACCACCGACCACTGACCGCTGGCAGCCCCGGCTCGGCGCCTCGAGGCCTCCCAGGCTGCGTCAGTGACGCCAATTCTCCTCCCGCAACGTACCTGATTCTCATAGTTGATATCCTCCACGGGACCTGCCAACCCGCCAGCCATAATAATACGACAACTCTTTGACAAATAAAAGAGAGACGGGAAAAGGAAAAGAAAAGAAGAGAAATAAGAGAAAAAAAATGCCACGCGCCATCCGCGGTATGTCAAGAAACCCTCGACTCCAAACCGCCCTTGTCGAAAATAACTGACAAGCTCATCGCCGACGCCCTTCTCTCCCTCAGGCGTGCTCATCGAGTGCGACCCGTCAATCAAGTCCATCATTGTCAACATTGACAGCGACAACCACGACTTTATCATCGAGGACCTGGACGAGGAGAGGGTGGTTGTCAAGGAGAACATGGTGCCGCTGCTGAAGCAGAAGCTCGAAGACGTGCGTACATCAGCTCTCTCTCTCTCTCTCTCTTCTTCCCTTTACGATTGCGAATCCATCTTCGAGCACCGGACGAGACAGGGCGCAGTAGGGCTTTGTGCCGGAATCTACGGACCAACATTGGACTATGCTGACATTGCATCCCGCAACACAGCGCCTCAAGGAAAATCTTCCTCCTGTCGACGAGTCGGGGTCTGACGCATAATCACGAGTGCTACAAAAGATGAACTTGGAACAGAAGCCGAAAAAGAAGCAAAGAGTTGGAAGGTATTCGAAAAAAAAAATAAGAGGCAAGGAAAAAAGAAGGAAGCTGCTGGAATGGAGTCTATTTTGAGTCCATTTTGAGTCCATCTCACTCTCTCTGTCCACGCCCCGACGCATCCCGCTCCGCCAGGCTTTTTGAACGGCCGTCTTCCCCAACACGCTGCGTTTACAGCTTCTCAAACGTAGGCTTCTTGCCCGGAGAAAACACACTCGCCAACGCGGTCGGCACATCTGTCGCCTGCAGAGCCACCGAGTTCCACACAGAGGTATACCGCAACGCCGCGGCCGTGGTGTTCTCGCGCCCATAGTTGAGGAGCTCCTTGGTCCCCTGCACGGCAACGGGGCTCTTCTCGGCGATGCGCACCGCCATGTCGAGCGCCGCCTGGACCGTCTTGTCCTTGTCGTCGTGGACCTGGCTCACGAAGCCGACCTCGAGGGCTTCCTGGGCCGAGAAGTCCCGCGCCGACAGACACACGTCCTTGACCCACGAGGTCGACCCCACAATCTTGGGAAGGCGTGCGAGCGTGCCAATGTCGGCGGCCAGACCAATGTCGACCTCCTTGACGGCGAGGCGCGTGTTTTTGGCGGCGAGGCGGATGTCGGCGCAGCAGGCAATGTCGATGGCCAGTCCGAGGGAGATGGCGTGCAGGACGCAGATGACGGCTGATGGACGGGCGTTGCTGGTTAGTCGAGTCGTGGACAAGAAGAATGAAGAGGGAACGGAACAAGACAAGAGCATATCCTCCGTAGCAACACGGGCCGCCCTGTGCCAAACTGACACCCACGCCACGATGCCCTCTTTTTTTTTTTTTTTTTTTTTTTTTTTTTTTTTTTTTTTCTTTTTTTTTTTTTTACCCTCCAAAAAAAGAAGAAAGCAAGGAAAAGAGAGAGAGAGAGAAACCCACGCTTCTCACACCTCTCCATCTCAGAAATACACCCCTGAAACTCCTCAATCCGCCCCCTCATCCCCTTGGCCCTCCTCGCCGCATCCCCCCCCTCCATCACAACCCCCTCCCCAACATCCAACCCGGCCGTAAACGCCCTCTCCCCCACCCCGCTCACAACCACAACCCGCACGTCCGCATCCCCGCTCACCTGCCGAAACACCCTCCCAAACTCAAGCCACACGGCCCGCGAAAACGCATTCAGCTTCCCCGGCCTGTTGATCTGGATGTGCGCGACCGACGATCCCGGCCGCGGGTCCGTCACGAGCATGAACTGGTAATTGTACCCGGGGAGGTTTGCCATGGCGAGTGCTGCGTCGACCTTGTGGTGGGTGGAGGAAGCGGGTTGGCCGTTGTTGCTAGCCCCGGGGGCACGCCTGCACTTAAGTAAGTACATGAGTACATGCTTGCTGACATGAAGTCCCCAAGTAAAGTATGTATGTACATACACACAATAATGGCAATGACCGGCGACCCCAGCCGACAACCAAGGATGGAGGCGCCAGGGCAGGGCATCGCTAATCGCTTCTCCGATGCCGAGGTTCGTCCTCCTCTCCCGTCTCTCCCGTCTCTCCCGTCTCTCCCGTCTCTCCCCAGCCGGCCGACGACGACCCGGTCGCCCAGTCAGCAAGCACCATGAAGGGCTTCTCCGCCCGTACATGCGCCGTGGCGCCGTCATGCAAGGCTGCTGACCAGACTGGACCAGATTGCACCCGCTGCCCTCACTGCAATCTTCACATGCCAGATACATTGGGGCCTCGACCAAGGGAGGGTTATCCTGGAGCATCCACAGTGAAATCAGTCACTTGCGCGTCAAGGGCGACAGTTCGCAAAACATTCCATGGTTGTAAATCCATTACACTTAACCTAAGCATCATCCAGCTGATCTGGCACAGATAATCGCATCACCAAGAAATTCGCCCCGCGTTCCATCAAACCATGAAACCGTCAAAAATACGCCTCGTCCCAGGTCATAACACTTTGTAACTGTGCCTGCACCAACTAGTTGGCAAGTCCTGTTCATGTCCGCAAAAGGGGGAAGAAAAGAAAAAAAAAGAGACAACAAAAAAAAAGGACAACAAAAAATGTATGCGCAACCGGGCCATCCAGCCCAGCACTTATTACATGCCTCTGTGGCAAACCAATATTCTACAAGAGCAGAGTTCCAAACAGTGTAAAGATCAAGGTCAGGCCGGTCACGACAAGAGGCGCCTTATCAAGGGAGCCAAAGGTGGCGACGGCAGCGCTGTCCGAGTCTTTCTTGTTTTTTGACGTGGGGGAGGGCTGGCCTCCCGTGACGCTGGCAGTAGACATGCCACTGTCGCCTGCGTTCTGCGAACCAGCTCCGTCGAGCTCAAAACCAGGACCTGGGCCTGCACCGTCCTTCATGTATTTCTGCGCCTGGGATGGCATTTCTGGGACCAGGCTGGGGTCCACTTGCCAATTGGCATCTTTAGGAGGGCATTTCACGCTGTGAGTCGTAGAAGAAGCGCCACCATTGCCAGCGGGCGCCGGGTTGGCTTTCAGAGCCGACTTGAAGGCGGCATATTCATCCGTCTCCGTCACCGTCTTGGCCCTCAGGCTGTCAATCTTGACAATACCGTACTTGTTGTCCTCGTATGAGTATTCATACATCAGACCGCCAGAGTAAACACCCGTCATTTCCTTGTTCATCAGGGCCGCGACCTCTTCAAACTTTCGGGGGCGATTGTCAATACATCCATACTCGGACAAGCTACAAAGCGTAAGAAGCAGCAGGTCAGCCGACGGAAAAAAAAAAAAGAGGAGAGGAAAAGACATGGTGGGGACGTTTCGACTACTTACAAGATGGGGAGGCCGTAATCGGTAAAGTTCTTGACCTTTTGGTCCCAGCCAGCCTGCTTGAAGTCGGTGTTGCAGAACGAGTAGTCATTAAAGGCAAAGAAATCAGATCGCATGTCGTCAGAACCACAGTTCATGTACATGGCAGTCTGCAGACGGTTCTGGGAGACATCGGCAGCCGAGTAGCCGACGGGAATCTTGCGAAGGCCACGGGAATTGATGTAGTTCTTCATGTCACGGGTAACCGCCTTGACGTAGGGCGCTGCCTTATCCGTGTCCTTTTCGTCGTTGATGACCTCGTTGCCCGAGAAGAAAGCAAGCGTGTTGGGGTATTTCGCAAACATTTCGACCGTGGCAAACACGCTCTGGAGATACTTGGCGTTGTAGGAAGGTCCAGGCTTGGCTCGGTTCAGAGAGTACTTGGGATTGTTGACATCAAGGACCAAGTAGATGTTGGCATCTTGAAGAGCTTGCATGCACTTGTCGTGATTGGCCTTGTTGTCGACTGCATAAACGCGAATGGTGTTGACTCCAAGATCCTTGAACTTGGCGATGTCGCGAAGGCAGACATCCGGGTCGCCGAGAGGATCTTCGTTGGCGGACGAGCCGCCAGGCTGATAATCAATCCCACGAAGGTAGAATCTGTCATTGCCGGCGTAAAAGGCTTCGTTGTCATGCCTGTCAGCCCACGTTGCCGGGTCCAAGGTGCGAGCTTCCGTGTGCAACTCCTTGTCATGTTTGCAACATCGCGCAGGAACAAAACTTACCATTGCCAGAAACGGTGACAGTCGGGAAATTGGCCCTCTTGGAAGGTGGCTCGGGCTCCGTAGGAGTAGGGGAAGCCGTGACGGTCCCAATGGCTGCGAGAGCCGAAGCGAATGCGAAAGCCTTCATGGCGAGATGAATGTCAAGGCAATGCAATCAAAGATAGGTAGGAGGTACCTGGGTATGTCGACGTGTATGATTAATGATTAAAACGGCCACGGCGGCTCTATCTGTACAGGAAAAAAAAAATGATGGCTCAAATCCCCAAGGGAGTGGAAGGGGCGAGGGACGAGTGAGAAGAGAATGGAGCAAGACTCGATGATCAATCAAAGCCAGGCATAAAACGGCGATGAAGAGAAGAGAAGAAGAGAGAGTCCAACAACGAGGGAGTCGGGCTGAAACACGGTCAATAAGGAACAGAGCAAAACAGAAAACAGAGGGCCACTAGGTTACTCCTAGTCTCCAGGTGAATTGAGGGAAACTTGTCGGGGAAAGAGCAGGAAGACGTGGCCACGGCAGGAGGCACTGCGGTCAGCAAGTACATCTATAGTACTTGGGTACTTTAGGTACCTACCTACTTACTTTAACCTACTTACATTAGGTAGGTACGTAAGTAAAGTAGTCTGGTACATTATCTGGATAGTCTGTACCTCCGTCATCGCTTGGCGTCGTTGCTTTATCATAGTGACGGCGCACCCGACGGGGTTGGTACACCTTGCGTTTCGTTACTGGCGGGCGTAGTCGTGTCTGGTCTGGTCTGGTCTGGTACCACCCGAGCGATCAGCCCGTGATCAGCCCGTGCAGGCCCATGGGCCGGTGGCATGTGGGTTCGGGCTGTGGCTGTGGCTGTGGGGGGACCGAAACAGCCCAGCAAGCTTGGTGCAAAGGGGTAGGTACCGTCTGATGGGCTCAGGTACATCCGAACAATCTACCATCCCTTTGATGCGCAGAAGGCTACATTTAGGTACTGACCCACTCTGTCATCCAATCAAAACGCATATCTAAATTTACATAATCAGAAAAGTCCTTAGCTACTAAACGCTACATTTTCTAACCATAGAAAAAGCCTAGTAAGTAAGTACTCTAAGGTCACTTACTTTTAACCAATCAGATATGGAATAAAAGCGGGGAGTACATGAGTGTAGCCTTATGCGCACCAAAGGGATACAATTCTGGTGTGCAAAGTTTCGGGATTACCACTTGCGACCCGCTGTGCTAGGGAAACTAAGTAAGTACCTAGGTAATCAGGTAGGAGAACTAGGGCGTGTCTGTGTCGGGACTGGAGCCCAAAGGGCCGGGGGCGTGCGTGCCCTGAGTGTCGGCCGCAGGCACTTGCCAGTTGGCGGCGCCAAACCCGGGACGCGCATTGTTTTGGCTCCCTGGCCATTGACGGCCGCGCCCGCCCCTGCCACTGCCACCGCCCCCAGCAGCCCCGCTTGCACAGGCATTCATGCTCTGGCGCAAGCATGCCGCGGCGTGCCCCGCATGCCCTGCCCATCCCCCAATGGCAGCCGCCAACAGCAGGGGAATACGAGGGGCAGGCAAGCAACACAAAAAAAAAGAAAAGAAAAAAAAAAAAAAAAAAAAAAAAAAAAAAAAAAAAAGGAGACGGGAGACGTCCACGACCGCTTTCTTCACTCAGACCTGACCGTCGTGACATCCGCCCCGAGATACGATGCAGCCATCATCAATCTGCTGCGCAATTCCCCCGCTGCTCTGACAGCCGAGTTATCAAAACGAGGGTGCCGTTTTCATAGCGCCCTCTGAGAATTGTATGGTACAATATGCAAGTACACGGTGGGTTCAGGAACTTGCCAACATGTTGCCCTATTCCAGTGTGAAAAGTCTCGCAATTACGCGTGACCCACTGTAGCAATCCAATGATCTCACCCCCCTTTCCTTGTGGGAAAACCCCAAAACAGAAAAGGAGTATTGCTATTCCGGCCGCACGAATAGCAATACTCCAAAAAAGACCAAGACTCAAAAATAAAAGACAAAGAAAAAGAAGAAGAGTCCCCCTGCCCCACGATACCCACGATCCGTGGGCACCGTCGTGTCAGGACCGTCAAGAGTGACATCATTCGGTGGTCCGCATCCCGGCGAAAAGGATTCATACAACCAGTTGAGCAACACAACACTGTGCCTGCAGAATACCCGACGCAAAACGCCAGCACTGGTAGTCCCGCATGGCGCCATGTTTCGAGTCGGAACGGGTGGACCCAGCCCCGTCGCGCCATCGTCAGGGAGCGGCCGGCCCTGGTTCCTGAACCAGTTCTTTATTGCATTTCATCCTACATTCCATTCCATTTTATGGTTCCTTTTCCTGTTCTTGGTTCTTTCTTTCTTTAGTTTTCTAGATTTTTACAGTCCCATTGTGCTTGATTTTTTGTTGATTTTTTTTTTTCTGTGACGCTATGCCAACAAGAAACCGCCCGAGTCCAATTTCATTTCATGAAATATTGTACAAAATCACCTCCAATATCTGCGCTTACAAGTCAGGCACATCAAATAGCGCGGATACGCCGTTCCAATTGCCCCGAGACCTCTCTTCCCAATAGCCTTCCTTGCCAGTCTTGATTTTCCAGACTTCCTCCCCGTCCGGGCTGTCTTCTGCCTTGACAAACCACCGCGGCCTGTGCACCTCCCCGCGGTCCTCTAACTCTCGGCGCCGAGCACGCTGTGCCTCTTCGAGATTGTGCTTCCACTTCTCCGCCGCATCCAAATCTCCGTGCTCGGCAAAGCGTTGATCGGGTCGTAGGCGGCAGTCCGTCGGTGCCATTTTGCCCTTCTCCACCTCTGTGATTTCATTCAGCGTAGCAGCAAACATGGTCATCCCATACGTGTGCGCCGCGTTTTCCACCAGTTGACCAACCTGCCATATCTGCTCGCTGGCCGCCTTGCCGGGCCCGACGGTCTTGAGACCTCCGGTCCATGTGCCCGTCAGACCGCTGCCCGTGTCGCTTCCGTCTGGACTAAACGTGCTGACGTATACATCCTCGGCACGCCCGCCAAACATGCCCTTGCTCTTAAACTCAACGCATGCTTTGTGGCCGGTGCTGTCGTTGTTCACGTGCATCGAGCCGACGGGCTCGACGTACTTCTCTCCCATCACTACGTTCCGGAGGAACATGGTGGCCACGTTCCAAGAGTACAACTCATCGTTGCCGTCCGACAGCCGCAGAACCACCCGGACACGGCCGTCTGTTGTAATCTCGGCGCTCTTGCCCCAGAACTTCTGTCCTGGCGCCGGGGACTGAGAGAACGACCAGGCCGCCGAGTCCGCCTGCATGGCTAATCTTACCGGACGATGCTGCACCTTCTCCACCAGAAGGCGGAACCCTCCTGGTACGTCGTTGCTTGTCCTGACCAATTCGAACGTTTCACCCAGGAGCGGGTTGAAAGGCTTGCGAATAGCTCGCTCCTTGGCTCGGCTCCCACTAAACTGGGACACAGCGAACGCGCTGACGAACAAGAGGCGCTCGGTCGCGCTCTTTTGCCGAGAGGCCTTGTCCAGTAGCTGGACGTATTCGAGTTGCTCGGCAACTTTCTGCAACAGCGATATCGGCTCATTGGCAGAAACGGGCATGCTGATTGTGCTCAGGTCTTTTCCGACGTTCTTCCGAACAAAGGCAATCAGACTGGGCGGCAAAACAGTCGCAGGCGGAATACCGCTTCTCCGCTGCACAGTCTGATCAAGTGGCAGAGGCGTGAGGTTCTTCGGTCTGATGGGATAGATGTCGCCGGCGCCATCGATTCCGACCCCGTCCTCCCCCTCCATCGAGGATACGGAGGAGCTGTCGTGTATAGAGTGTTCTTCTTCGACATCAGTTTCGGCAGACTCGTCCTCACTGCCATTGATTTTGACGACTCCCGATGTGACGTCTTCGGCGTCAAAGAATTCGTCCGTGGATGTTGTTTCCATACTCATGCGCGCATTGACTCCAGCAGAAGGTGGCTGTGGTAGTCGTCTCATCTTGCTGTTGGCGATTAAGGACGTAAATTCGGAGACGACGGAATCCAAATCCGACAATAGAGCCTCACAGTGGTCGTGTAGCGACTTTTCCTCCTGTGTCACCCCGCGAGATCGTCTTTTGTACGACTGATAATTTCCACTCGCCGTCGTCGCCGCCGTCGCCGCCGTCGCCGCCGCGGTAGCGCTTCCCGGCGACGGAACGGCGACGGCAGTTAGGGCGGCCTGTTGAAGAGCAGAGGGCGAGACCAACGATACGCTCGACTTTCTCTTCCAAAACGACTTCTTTTCTGTCATGGGCGGGAAATAGCTGTCTTTCCCGTCCTCTTCGACAACCGCAGAATCGGGAGACAATAGTTGTCCACCAGTCGTCGGTCTCGGAAGCTCTCCCACTTCCTTAGTTAGTCGTCGCAGTGCATCTCGAGTCCCAACAACACGGCTGACGAGTGTTTCGACTTGCTCCCATTCAACGTCTTCGATATGGCCAGATCCAGATCCATGCGGTGCTTGAAGTCCCCGGCCGCCCGGTTTCAGCACTGGTTTAGAGGGTTTGCTCGACATTCCCGGGCCTTGAGCAATGCGACTCGCCCGCTCAAGAGACTGTGCCCACTCCTGGAACTCCTTGTCGCTTGGTGCTCTCAAGTGCCACACCTCGGCACCCGAATCAATGCTGATTTCTCGTCGCCTCTCATCGGCTGCTATTGCCGCGAGGCTGAGAGGAATCGCCCCGCGAAGGGCTGAAGAGTTTCGGTTGTAATAGTAGGATAGGGTACATGTACAAAAGTCAAGCGAGAAGAAGCGACGGGCATACCCCTGTCCCTTTTTCCGCCGTCTCTTCGACAGCGTTCCCGCATGGTAGTGTGAAGAGGCACCCGGAGGGGGGCCCGCCAAGTCACTTTTGGTGGCCGAAGATGCAGCCCTCGCGCGTCCGGCGCTGGGCAGGCTGTCGACGGAAGCAGCGGCTTCATGTTCATTGAACGGAGTGCCAAGTTTTCCTAAGCTGGACTGGCTGGCCTGCGCATTGGGCAACTGCAGATTAGGCAAGTTTGTGGTGGTTTGTGGAGGTACGCCAGTAGGGTACGTGAGCACGACAAAAGTGGCCGTTTTTGAGGTTTGCTTGGAAAAGGTGTTGTCGAAAACTAGGCCATACATGCCGCCATCTCCTGTGTGGACATCGTATGTACCTCGGGACACCTTGTCTGCCTCACATTTGCCGTGCCACAATATTGGTATGAATCCCTTGCTGGTCAAAAGGTCTTGCGCGGTCGCTTCTTTCTTGGGGAACCTGCCGCCTTTACCATCAGTCACGCCAGTAACGTGAGCACTGTCGTCGAGTTCGTCGCCATTTGTGGAGAGAGTCGTCGTCGCGCCGGTGCCGGGATGCTTTACAATGCCAAAGTTGCTGCAACAATCGAATCAGTCAGGGACGTTGCGCACCATGAGAGAATACGGATGGAAAGCCACTCACATGGACTTTTTGTTTGGCTGCACGCTCCAGGACAAGGTGTTGTCTTCCTCGACCTTGACCCAGCGGACAATGTACGACTATTTGGGACCGAGTCAGTGTTTGAAAGCCCTTGCAAGAAGACGAATCTTTTTCTCCGGTCTGAAGACAAGTCGGAATTCAGTGCCTCTTACCTTGCTGTGAACCTCGAGCTTCTCGATGCCAGCCATGGTGTTTAGTTGTTGCAAAAACACCGCCGAGCTGGCTGGTTCAGTCTTACTCAGCGCCGGCGGAGAGTAGGAAGGGTACAAAGCGGAGCTATGTTCTATTCTGGAGTACTGGTGCCTTGTGTCAAAGACTTCCCAGAGCAAATTGACATGGCTTTTATTTTCTGGTGTTTTGCGAAATTGCGTGACGTCTGGTCACTTTGAGTCGCTAAGTGCTGGCGCTGGTGCCGGCGGGGGTGAACCTTGGAGGTTGCAGGTTGCAAGTGCAGATGAAGAGAATCAGGGAGACGGAGCGACCAGCCGATCTCGCTTTGCAAGGCATCTATCCCACCGGAGGGGAGTGACGGGGAGTAATAGCAGCCACGAAGACGAGGTAGGTAGGTAGGTAGGTAGGTAGGTAGGTAGATTAGTAGTTGGGAAAGACGAAGGAAGTCTGAGCTGCACATGTGGCACAACGAAACATGGGGTGGGGGATTGAGGGATTAGGGGGCGGATAAATTGCGACTGGGCGGAGGCCGGAGCTGGCGGCTGGCCGCTGACGTGAGCACAGGCTGCGAGCAAGGCTGCGAGCGCAGCTGCCTGGCAGCATCAATACATATGTACATACTTAAAGCACAGTGCGGTCTGGTCTGATGAGCTCAGCTGAGGACCTGGTGGCTGAGGGAGGCTACGGACTGGGGTCAACGGTTGATGCTGGCGCCAAATGACAATCAATGACAATGTGGTTACCGATGTATCGAGCGCTGAGGAGCCCCAGGTATGTCCATGGTGGCGGTCAAAACTCATCCCTCCCGTCTTGCGTCTTGTGTCTTGCGTCTTGCGTCTTGTGTCTCGCGTCTTGCGGCGACAGCCCAGCCTCGACCCGCATGCACGGTGCACACGACGTTGCCGACCGTGTGGTCGAGAGAGGTACGGGCCGGGTCGACGACGTTACTTGTGCGTGCATGCATCGAACCTGTCTCGAGGCCGACTCGTCTCCCGGATGGGAGCGCATCTGTTTGGCGGCCATGGCCAAGACGCTGCCGTGGCCACGCATGATCCGACATTGATGCGAGCGACATGAGATCAACATCCTAGCCGGATGCATTGATGAAAACATGTACCCGCCAGGCTTGATCAGGGAAGGCCCCAAGCAAGGCCCCAAGCTGGCAAGGCCCCAAGCAGGCAAGGCCCCAAGCTGGCAAGGCCCCAAGCTGGAAAGGCCCCAAAGCTGGCAAGCCTGCCAGGAAAGGCCTTTGGACGACGACGACGGCCGATTGATGCAGCCCAGACTCCATCATTTCCGGCCAGCGATCCGCCTTGGCGCAGCAGAACAACAAGGCGCCCAAGTGTGCCGGCATGGAACACGACCGCGTGCCATCCTTCTGCCGGCATCACACTCGAGTCGCGAGTCTCGAGTCTTGACATGTCTCTTCTTCCTCACGACCACTTCCTCATCCATCAGAGCAAGCCCAAGTTCAATCACTCACTCCAGGCGCCCGACCAGAAAACCCCACATGCAGCTCGGTGCCGCCCCAGAGGCCCCCAAGACCCCTTCGCTCCACCCGGCCACGCGAGCTAACGATTCCAACTTCTCCTTTTCGACCCAGGCCTTCCGCTGCTCTTCGGCAATACCCCCATCTGCCCGCCGTAGAAGTCTCCTCCACAGCGTCGTCTTTTGCTTTTGCTCTTCTCTGGTCTCCTGCTGCATCACACTCCTGATATGTGAAGACCTGTGTCGCTCCCGCCGTGCTCCGACGCCTTGACATTCCCTCTTCCTTCCTCCATCATGACGTTGGCCTAATTTCGACCCGCATCCGCAAACCGACCATCGCTGCCAGTCGTTCCCGTCATTCGACTCATTCGACTCATTCGATAGCCACTTTGTTTACGACGACATCACCCAGATGATCCCTCCCGCCTGATCCAGAGACCGCACCCTCCATACAAGCCACACGGCTTTCCTATTGCTGAATATGTCTGGTGCTCTGAGCAGGCGCCAGCAGGCGCGCAACGAGAAGGCGCTGCAAGACCTGGTTCACAATATCCCTGGCAACAATCAGTGTGCCGACTGCCATGCGAGAAATCCAGGTATGCTACGGGCTGGCTTCTTGATGTCCGTCGAACGTTTCTTCTGATTTCTTTCTGACTTCTACGCAGCTTGGGCATCGTGGAGCGTACGTTGCCGGCAATCCTGTATCACAACGCGGCAGCTCTCGCGGGTTGTATCACTGACCAGTCAATAGCTCGGGGTATTCCTGTGCATGCGATGCGCCGCCATTCACCGCAAATTGGGCACACACATATCCAAGGTCAAGTCACTTAGCATGGACAGCTGGTCCAATGAACAAGTCGATGTGAGTGACAAGACTTCACCCGCGCCAAACGAAGGGGAAAACAAAGAGAAAGAGAACGAGAAAAAAAAAAAGGACAATCGAAAAATGAGAAATCATAAATCATAAAGAAAAAATGCAAGGAAAAAGAAAGGACTATGCAGGCCAAAAACATGCCCCCGAATATAAACTCACATTTAAGCAGAACATGCGGAAAGTCGGCAACGTGGCCTCGAACCAAATATACAACCCAGAATCCAAACGACCACCCGTACCAGTAGACGTCGACGAGGCCGACTCTGCGATGGAACGATTCATCAGGCAAAAATATATCCACAATGTCGCAACCGAATCTCGGAAGCCGCGCAGTCCGAGATTAGAAGAAGGAATCCCCCCTCCCTTACCGCCCAAGAACTCTACCAAGTTTGGTTTCAGATCAGCGTCTTCAATCTTCCCCCTTTCTTCTCGAGTGAAAAAGGAACACCGTACCGCGAGTGCCGTGAGCGGTGATGACATTGGCTCCCCGACTCTAACCAACAAGCCTTCAAAGCTGTTCGGTTCATCTGTCGACTATGACGCTACCGATGACCTGGACAGGAAAGCAGCCCGGCTCCGTGAAATGGGTTTTCAGGATAATCAGCGCAATGCCATCGTGCTCAAGGGTGTGAATGGCGACTTGGAGAGGGCGATTGAGGCACTGGTACGCCTGGGCGAAGGCAGAAGCCGATCACCCGGTCCACCGCCGCCTCCACGAGACGCCGTCCTACGTTCAGTCAAATCCATGACTCCTCTGAATTCGTCATCGTCGGGCTCACCCACCCTCGGACTTAGTCTGAATGTTCCACAAAAATCAAACGCCGATCGACCGGCCACTTCATCGACTGCATCAACGAACCCGTTTGACATGATGTCGTCCGTCGCTCAACCTCAGACCGCCCAATCCACGGGTTCATTACACCACAAAAATCCATACAGCGCCGTAAACAATCCCTTTGGACCAACACCTCATCAGGCCGATCTAGTCAGCCAAGCCTTTCACAGTCTTAATCTATCTACGCCCCAGCCGACCTCGGTGCTCCCGAATCACACGGGAATGACATTACAAAACCCATTGTCGCTAACACCGCAGCAGCAGCAGCAGCACCATCACCAGCACATGTCTCCGTCGGCTCCAACCAGCCCGCAACATTACCAGCCCACGAGCTTCCAAAATAACACCAGTTATCCTCCAACTGCGACGCAAACATTGCACCCTATGCAACCAGGCTATAATCCATTTTTATCCCAACCCTCGAGTCCAACGTCAATACCACATCACATGATGGTAAATACAGCACTGGCGGGTTTCGTGAACAACCCTTATACGCGATCTCCAACGACCAGGATAGGCTCGCCCACACTAGGTCAGATACCAGAACAATCACCATCAAGCTTTATGCAGTCCTCTTCGTTTATGGGTCAGTTCCCACAGCACCCACAGCATCTGTCAACATCAGCAAATCCATTTCTCTCGAATGGGCATCTACAGCAGCAATCTCTACAGCGGCCATCTCAGCCTCAGCCTCAGACTCAGATTCAGCAAGTACAGCAGAATACGTCGATCTTTGGTCCTCAGAATTACGTCAATCAGCAATTGTACCTCCAGCAACCTCGACACGACAAGGAGTCAATACTAGCGCTGTACAACCAGCCCGGGTCTGATTTTGCCACCGCTGCAGCAGAAGAGCCGAATATTGTTTCAAACATCCCGAGTATTCTGAATGATCAGGCTTCACATGCACAATCTACACAATCTTCGGTGACGAATCAGCAATCAAGGAGTGTATCACAGCCACTACCTGGAAATACCAACCCTTTCGTGAGCCAGAATGTTGCGACGCAGGTCAGACATATCAGCAGGGACAGTATGAATCTGGGCATGGATATGGCATGGACCAATGGACGCCATAGTCCAGATGCTTTCGCAAGTTTAAGTGCTCGACATACATAACGGCACGAATTGGGGCCGAAGATCCGGGCATATCAGCGCGTCGAAAGAGATGAATAGAGTATATACATATTTTCGTGGTGACAGGGTTTGGTCAGGGCGCAAACGGGCACTAATAATAAAGCGAGAGCATTTTACTCATGACGGCGTCTTGTGTAACTACCCACCTACCTACCGTGCCTGCTATCACATGAGACACATAGGATTGAGTAGTTCGCCTGGTGAGACTCAGCATGGCGGGCCATCAGGTTCTGTGGTCTGTGATGGGACCCAATGCAAAGTGTTGCTGCACACGGTTTCAATGTACACGTTGCATCCCATTTGAGGCATCTCAATTCGATTCGTTCTCATAGTCTGACCCGTGCAGCTACTCTAGAGGTCGGCTTGATGGCAACCAAACGCTGGAATGATGGTGTCGAGGGAACGGGCCAGGGATTTGCCGTGCCTCCGAGGGTCCAGGATTATGTCACTTGCCTTGCTTCGAAGGTTCAAGAACCTCGGTTTCGAGCCAGTGACTGCATGTGGCGCCTCAAGGCTTCGCAGCACGAGCCGACCGTATATCCACCCGACTCTGACTGTACGAGGCGGCTCACGGGAGGCCAATGGGGACAGTGCGAGGGGAAGTAGTTCTCACCCATGCATGACGGCCCCGCTCCCTTATCCGGGGTTTCAGGCTGGCTGAGTGCTCAGTGGTGCATGATTGTGGACTTCTCCACCCGGTGGCTTTCTTCCAAGGGTCGAGGCACATAAACTTGGTCTCCGCTGGCTCCATCTCGTCCAACCGCCCCTTCTCGTTTCTCTCTTTCTTCTTCACCACCACACAGGTTCACCCGTAACACAAACCCATTTACCTCAGGCACCCTTCCACCACGCCCTACGCTTCTTCGCTGCCAAGCCATCCACCAGTCCCACAGACTAATTCTTGTTGAACGGAGAATAATACAGTTTTTTTTTTTTTTTTTTTCCTTCCCAAACTTGGCACCCTCGTCAATCTCCTCGCCTTCGACCTCTCAACTCTTGCAGCAATCAATCTCTTCATAAGATCAACACGCACACACTTCCGCTCACGCTCTCACGCCCGGTTCTCTCACACTCGCAACGGTTACCAGTTCCGCCGTCGTATTCTGTCCTTTAACTCGCCCGTGCTCCAACTTCGAGTTTAATAGCAACGGTGGAATCACAATAGCAATGGCTCTTTTAAATAACGAAAATCTGAATTGTAGTAGTAATTACGCTGAGGACACTGCCGCCAGGGTCAACGTTCTTGCGTCATGCTACATCGTCGACTGTACCGCCCAGCTCAAGGGCCTGCACTACTGCACTACCGGGGCTACAGGTACGTTAACCCCTCGGCCCGTCCTCTACAAGGAGCACTCGGATTCTGCCTCTCCTAAACGATGATTTTCATTTTGCTGACGGGCGGTCATCGCAGGGGCCGAGTGGTATTCCTGAGGTTCCTACCTCAGGTCTACCTTCCCCTCCGACAAGTCCCCCCCTCGCCGCATTGAACTCGTCCAACGAGCTCGCTCTTCTCCCTAAGAATAAGAAGAGCAACAACTCGAGCAACCGACGCTCGGGGCGACGAGGGGGGGCAGCACTCATGATCAGGGAAGAATGTGAGAGATTCTTTTGTGAGTCCATGAAGACGGTTTTCCATGGTGAGATGAACCTGTCGATGAATGGCTCCTGCCTGTCAAGTGCTTATCTGCAAACACCACCGCCCGAGAATCGTATGAATGATGCGTTTCATCAGAGCGCTCATCTCGAGTCTCGTGGATTTGAAGTTGAATCTTGGATGGAACTCTGGGACTACGCTGGCGGTGCGAGTTTCCGTGCTTTCGTGGCGAGTAATGGGCAAGAAAAATCACTGTTTGTGTTTTTTGACGTCGAAGGCGCTTTGGGGAGAGACTTGAAAAAGGGGTAAGTTGAAGAAACGTGCAGAACATGTCCTGCTCCGGAGCAGAGACCGTGCTGACCACGGTATTAGTCTCATGGCGCTCATCGAGCTTGCCGACGGCCCCCTGGGTTGTTGCCACATTGTGGCCTGCATTGATCGACGCATGCCGGTCGACCACGCGCTAGAGTTGACCAAGAGCCTGCAGTGGGTTGGCTTTGAAATGACGACTCTGGATCATTGGGCGCAGGATCTGGACGTGACGAGCCACAGGTGGGTCTTTATGGGCATGGAAGTTTAGGCCGTGACCGAGTGTGCGCCTGCTCGTGATGTGTTTGCAAAGGAGCATGGTCCCAGGGTGTAGTGGAGCATCGGCTTTCTTTTTCTTTCCTTCTTCTTCTTCTTTCTTTTTCTTCTGGCTGTGTTATCGTGATGATCGTTTTGTAAGCCTGTTTGCCTGCCGATTCGACTCATGGGAGTTTGGTGAAATTTATTTCTTTAGGTAGGTACTTAAGAGGGGAGGGGATGAAAGGCACGACAGCACTTACTCACTGTCTTGGTTCCCTCTTCCCATGTTGGTTTCCATTGCAGCTGCCAGGAGTGTGGATGGACACATGAGCAAAACTTGTTTTGTTTGTTTGTTTGGTGTTTTCCTCCCCATCATTATATTTTGTTCTTGTTTGCCGAACAAGACTGAACGAATTGTGCGTATTGTATGGAACGACTCATATCAGTCTGCAAATGACCACTCAAATTGATCATCTATCCTAGCATGTCTGTGTATATGCACAACTCCCTCACCGTCGCCCACACGCAGCCTTCATGACAAGTCTTGTTCAAATTGCCTGACCACGAGGCCCCTGCCGTGTAGAAACTCCTTGACCTGCTTGACGGTGTACTCTCCCCGATGGAACATGCCTGCCCCGAGGGCGGCATCCGTGGTGGTCTTGTCAAAGACCTCGGCAAAGTGGCCGGGGTTGCCGGCGCCGCTGGAGGCAATGACGGGGATCTTGACGGCGGCCTTGACCTGGGCGATCAGCTCGAGGTCGAAGCCCGAGTTGGATCCGTCCCTGTCGATGCAGTTGAGCAGCAGTTCTCCGGCGCCCATGGCCTCGACGGCCTGGGCCAGCTCGACGACGTCCATGTCTCTGGTCTCGCGGCCGCCCTTGATGGTGCAGGCGTACCAGCAGTAGGGCTCGCCTCGCGGGCCGGGGAATCTGGTCTCGAGGATGTTGTGTCTCGTGGCGTCGGGCTTGGGGACGTAGACGCGTTTGGGGTCGACGCTCACGACGACGGCCTGGTTGCCGTAGGCGCGCGAGATGCGCTCGATGGCCGTGTTGCCGAAGAGCTTGCGCCCGAGGGAGTAGTACTCCTCTGCGGCGATGACGGCGTCGCTCCCGATGGAGACCTTGTCGGCGCCCGACTTGAAGTACATGGTTGCGATCTCGAGGGCCGAGACCTTGGTGCCGTCCGTGTCGACGGTGTCGCGGATGCCGCCGCCGACGGTGAGGGGCACGAAGACGGTCTGGGAGGTCTGCCTCAGCACCTCGAGCATGGGGAGGTCGGCGAGGGGGCAGTCGCGGAAGGAGGTGATGTTGAGGAAGGTGACCTCGTCGGCGCCATCTTGGTAGTACGTCTTGGCCATCTCGACGGGCTTGCCGAGGTTGCGGATGTTGCGGGCGTCGTCCTTCTCGCGCACGTCGTACTGGTCGCCCTTTGTGACAACAAGGTCGCCCTGGTCGTTGGTGCGGACGTCGAGACAGGCAATGACGCGGCGGGTGAGGCCATCACGGGCCACGACGGGGGCGGCCGCCGGATGGGCAGTGTCTGTGCTGCTCGTGCTCGTGCTCGTGCTGCCGAGGGCTGCGGCGCCGTCTCCGGTCAAGAAGGCGCGGATGGTTCGCAGGCCTGCCACTCCCGACTTCTCGGGGTGGAACTGCGTGGCGTATATGTTCCCCTTGGCCACGGCTCCGACAAAGGTCTCGGTTCCGTAGGTGCCCGTGGCGACGGTCCAGCCCTGGGACTCGAGCTCTCCCTTGATGTACGGCATTCGGTAGGTATGGACGTAGTAGTACTTGGAGTCGGCGCGCAGATCGTACATGGATTGCTGATGGACTGTGCTCGTCGCGCTGTTCCAGCCAATATGCGGGACCGACTTGTTGGAGTCGTCGAATCGTCCCAAGCATCCCTTGATCACGCCCAGACCCGGGACGTCTGCATCTTCCTCCGACCCTTCAAACAGAGCCTGGAGGCCAACGCAAACGCCCATAAAGGGCTTCCCCTCGTTGATGTGCTGCTGTATGGCCGGGAGATAGCCCGCCTGGGATAGCTGGGATAAGCAGTGACCAAAGTGTCCCACGCCCGGCAGGATAAGTTTCTAAACATGTTGAGCCATTTATGATTATTACAATATGATCATTGACATCCTTCAACGTCGTTTTTATGGTTGGTCCCTCCTTGATCCGAATTTCTTGCCGTGACGCTGAAAAATGGTGAAAAAAGAAAAAAAAAAGAAAAAAAAGAAAAAACGAACCTCAGCCTTGGAGACGTCCTCCGGCGACCGAACCCAGTCCACCTCATATCCGAGCTTCTCGATCGCATTCACCAGGCTACGAATGTTGCCGGCTACATAGTCCAACAAGTGAACCTTGCCGGGCATCGTGCGCCCCTGTCTCCTCTCGTAGCAGTAAAATCTGCGATGCGATGCGAAATGGGCGGGAGACGAGCGCTAGTCAGGTCAGTAAGGGGCGGATTCGTGTTTTGTTTTGTTTTGTTTTCTACTTTGGCGAAGTTCTTTCGCAATGGTTCTTTCGTCTAGAATATACCAGAATCAGGCACCATCAAGGACACAGGAGGACGTCAGGTCTAAGCACCAAATGGGGAGAAAAGAAAATAAGGTCGAGGTGACTCAGCGAATTTCGACAAAGGGACGCATCAACAAGGCAAAATGCGGCGCGAATTTGGGACCTGGCGCTTGGCGCGATGGCGGGGCCAGCGCCGCTACTCCGCCCCGCCCGGTCCAGGGCTAATCGATAACGGGCCTAGTCGAGTTTGTTACCTCAACTGCCAGATTACGTCTGAATGGCATTGTCTGCAGCCAAATCATGGGCTCTTGTTCTTCGGCCACGTACTGCGAGCGACCAGCGTCGGTTGCGGAACTTGTCTTTGCTATTGTTGTTGCCGACGTCGTCTGCCCGCGCACCTGACCCGGCTCGCAGCGCAACTTGAGGCTCATTGACCGCGAACGAAATGGACCGACCATCGGGCGTGTTCACATCAAATGAGCCTGGCGCGTTGCCGCTCGATCAAGTCTTGGCGGGGATAATCAAGGATGATCAAGAAGAGTGGGAGTACGAGTACTCGACGACAGAGACTGAGGTTGGCGCTCACCCTCGTGTAGATGCTAGGCTCAACTCATCGCCCTCGTGACGCCAGACTGACATCCAAGATTGCGTGCAGACTTTTTATTTGACCCTGGAGCTTTCCTATCCTGATTTCAAAGAGCGACCGACCAAAGCATATCATCACAGTCGCGGTGGCTATTACAAGAACTGGCAGGATCACGACCCTTCCGCGGCCAACCATGGCATGAAGCAGGCATCGAAAGCGACCGACCGGGACGACCCTACCATCAACACTAACAGCGATGATGATGACGATGGCGACGGCGACGGCGACAATGGCCATGACAACGGCACTCATCTGACCGAGCAGGGTGAGGATGACGATGGCACGCTGCTTGATCCGGCCTTGCGGGCGCTGAGCAAGGGCAAGGAATCTGCCAACAGCGCCACGACCTCGATAACGCGAGCAGCATTGCACAAGGCGAAATCAGCAGCACCTAGCGACGATGAGAACGATGAACAAGAAGAGGAGCGAGCAGCACAAGAAGACGAGGGTGGAAGCACAGAAGGCGAAGATATTCAGATCCTCGACCTCCACTCGCGGAATCCCCTCATATCATACAGGGGCCGTCTTTTTGAGGGAAAATGGGCAGAGGTAATTGGCACCGAGGCCATTCTGGCACCGCGCGATGCTTCAGATCCGCTTCCGGCTCTGCGGAACCTCGCTGGAGATATCGACCTCCTGGCGGCATCGTCGTCGAGAATTCTCACGACAGAGAAGATTGTAAAGCCCAAGGAGCCGGAACAAGACACGCTGGCGCCGATCAAGAAGGAGTGGAATATACGGATCCCTGTGGGCAAGGACAAGACAGGCGAGCGGGCCGAACAGACCAGTTTCCTGGAGAACCTGATTGCCTTGAAGATGAAGAGGGGCGATAAGGATCAAGTCACAGTGTATGCCACAGATGGCGCAGGCAAGGACTGGGACGACCGGAAGGGCCTGGACTTTAAGCCCCGCAGGAGGAGGGCTGTTGCGGGCGAAGAAGCAGGAGACGGTGGCTCCGAAAAAGACGGGCCAGCGGAAAAACAAGCAAGCGTGAGGCGGAACATGGAAGGATATCCCGTCGGTTTTGGGGACGGCGTGGGGGAAGCAAGAGGTCTGTCGACGCCTACGCCACGACGGTGGGAGGATTTGGCTTAGCAGTGGTGGCAGGGATGCCGGCTGCTATGGGCCGGATGAGTCGCCGCGGCGCCAAGTCGAGGCAAATGGGTTGAATCCAGGTACATGTTTTTGTACATAGCATACACACAAAGTAAGTAAGTACTCAATGCGTCCACGTGTAAGTGTGCATGTAGCATGTAGCATGCAGCATGCACAGGAGACTGGGGAGAGCAATGACAGTATTCGCAGAAGTCACGAAGCCAGATGCGCCATGATTTGTCGGCGCCATGATCCATCGCTCATGTCGACAGGGGCGCTAGCCTGTTCGGGACCGGACCTGGACCGTGCCTGCTGCAACGTGTAGCGTGGCGTGGCGTGGCGTCGCCCGTGCCGCTGCCGCGCGGTGCTCCAGTAGACGGAGACGGCTGTCCATTCTGGGCAGGGCAGCCCCGAGTCCCCTCTTTCCTAGTTCCAGTCTGCAGACCAGACCAGACCAGACCAGACCAGATTGTTTCTCTCCGCCCGAGTTCCTCGCGCTGTGAGTCGCGACGCGGCATGTCGTTCCTCTTGACCTGCACGTTTTCTCGTCCAATTGCCCTCCCACGCCTGCCTTGTTTCTCCGCCATCTGATGCCGTCCCGCTTCGAATCCAGTTCGGTTCTGCAGCGTGCTCGTCAAGACGACCAGACGCCTCGGATCCAACCGCGAGTCGCGACACGCATGACGTCGGCAACTTTGTGTGTCCTTTCCTCTCTGTACGTATACTGCGCGCCTGCCCCGTATCCCTCTTCGTTGCCAACTTGACGGGAGCTAATGAACGCTTGGGAGCAGCCAACTCCCCTTCCTCTTACGTTCATAGTACCACGTCCTAGCGCCACTGCTTGCCGCCCGGACGTTGTCAAAAAGAAAAGAAAAAAAAAAGAAAAAAAAA